>JXPE01003508.1:19306-30384 GCA_001015215.1 Holcocephala fusca
TCTTTTCAAGGATCAATAAAAAACTGGTAAAAAAATCATAGCATAAGCATTGACGGTTTTTTTTTATTTAACGCCCGTATAATCTCAAAATCAAGCCTCTAGACTCTAGAATACCCTCTTAATACTTTGCTGGCCCCACTTCTCGTAAAAATTCATTCGCTTGGCGCCAGCAGCGCAAATTCGGATTACTTAGCTCGTCGCCGGTCGTTCTTGATATTATTGGGAAATTATAAATTGTTAAGTTTTACTAAATCTCATAAGTTCTCATAAGTTCTCAACCTTATTTCCCTACAAAAGTTGACGTGTGTAACTTATCATTGTCTAAACAAAACACCAACTAAATGCAAAAATGATCGATAATGTTCACTACACCACTGCAATATCGCCGGCTGTTCGCCACTACTTTGCACATCACACCACTGTGGTGTAGCCGGAGTGCAAAGTGTTAACATAATTAATAAATAAGAGTATCGAAGAATTATTTATAATATCTTATTATAAAAAAAAAAGTGGAGAAATAACCATGGGATTGATGTCTTTAATACTTCAAACGTAAAAGCTTAATCTAAAATGCATTGGGATGTATATCTGCAAAGATCTGTTCTTTTTAATTTCATTTATCTTTAAATCCTTTATTGTTATAATTTTGGCAATGTTTTTAGGATAAACTCCATTAATTTTTTAAAAAATAAATATCAATATATCCTTCGCTCATCTTTTCGAGTCATGAAATAATATCCAGTCAGGTGTGATCCATCATCAAGAGCTTGTTATAAAAATATTTTACATTAAATGATCAATGAGAAGAGAAACATTAATTTCGTAAATGTATAAAAAGAAAAGCTAAATAGGTAAATATTAAAAAAAAAAATGAAAACAAGTACAGAATCTTATATTTTGAGAAATAAACAGACTCAATAATTATAATATTGTTCCAATCAAAAACAAAGAACTGAGGAATTAACAACATCCAGTTAATATTTTCCTGACAGAGTATCCGACATTTTAAAACGATAGATAATGTGGAAAGGACTAAACAATAAGGGAATTGCAAATAAAATCAGTAAGATAATGAGAGCTTAGTACAAAAATATAGAAAATGTTGCTGCACATCAGAGGCACATTAGCGAGGATTTCAAACTTTAGAACGTAGCTAAGGAGAATTGGACTTCATCTACTCTGTTGCTGATCCCAGTACTTGGAGTACTTATAAAAATGAGCAGTAGAATAATAGAAAGAAGATGGTCACTGAAGAAAACACTAGAAAGTTTAAAGTGGTATTGATTTACTTATAGTGACATTCTGAACAAATTGAATGATTTAAAAGAAATTGATCAATATCGAAAACGTGGAGAAGATCTGTTATTTAGGCAATTGTATTTCAATAAAAAGTAGAACATTGGAAGACATCAACAACAAACTCAATTAAATTAAGTAGAACATCATTCAGTAGGTTTTGCAAAGTGCGGAACTCATCATAATTTTTTAGAAGGTCTAAATTAAGGATATCCAATTCAACTTATACTGCTATATGGATGTGAGGTATGAATGGTTGTTCATCAGAAAGGATATTGATTAACTGTAAGGATTTTGTTAACAAGCACTTATTTACGGATAATATGTAGAATATTTCAACTTAGTATAGTAGCAAACATAGAACTCTGGAGAATTAAAGAACAAGATCCTGTCATAAATCAAAGACGTACAGGAAGATGGACTAAATTGGTATGAACATGTAGGTGGACATTTTAAAATGATCTTCAAATAGCTCAATCAAAAGATAAGCACTTAAATGGAACCCTAAAGGATTATTAAAGAAATAAGGCTTGAATGTATGCCTGTCATCTCGAAACTATTGACCAATCAAGCGAATATCTTGCAAAAGGTAAAGCAAAGCTGAAAAAATTTCATTAAAGTCATTACAAAATTAAGGTAATGTTATTAGTTTTCTTCTATTACTGTGGTGTGGTGCACTAAAAAGTTCTTCTATCCACCCAGATTGTTACCAAAGAATGTTATTTACTTTGAAGAATGCGAAATAGATTTTGAAGAATAAATGAAAATTTTTCATGTAATTCAACAATTCACTTTACTTTTTGAACACATTTGAATATGTTGCTCAAAATAGTGTGTGATTGTCGGTAAGAGTTACTTTTTAGCTGATACAAATTATTAGTTTCTATTAGTTGATATTAATTTTCATTGTATTAGCAAAAATCATTCAAAGTTATTCATATCGTTCTGTGCATTCGATACTAGTTGATCATTATGGATAATTTGTTTTATTTTGAGTTTCCAACTAAATGTTCTATTTATGATGCTTGCTAGCTATTACATTAAAAGAAGATGTCTGTTTTTTTTTGAAAAAAAGAAAGGTGAAATTTTATTCAATATTTCCAATATTTCACATTTTCTTGAAAAAAAATCACATTTGATATTTGAAAATGATCTTCAAAATATTGATAGGTTTTCATTTCATACCTCTACAACTTTACTACAAGAATACAGTAGAAACGTTGGATAAATCTTTTGTTTTTTTATGAGAATTTTTAGTAACTTTTGGAAGATTCCGCAATACAGAAAAGAATTTATAATAAAGTAGAAAATAATATATTTGGTTATTTGGAACTTTTTTCGATTAATTTGCTCTTTTTTTGCTTAATTGATTGGGCGACTCGAGCAGAAATTGATATTTTCGTTAAAAATACATGCGTGTTGTTATGTTCCCAGTTTTAATTATTTTTCCGTGTTGTCAATAAAGGTATTTGATATCTGAGGTAACTCAATTCTTTCTTGTTAATTAAGTCATTATTTTTATGGTTAGACATTGTAGACGATTTAACTATGAAACGTATTTTTCTAAAATTTTATTTTATACTTAAATCATGCTAAAACTAGCTCGATATTGAAAAGAAAATTCTCCATACCATATTTGAATTATTTTCCGTTTTTTCTGATTAGTAATTTTATTATTGTGAAAATTAGCTTATAATTGAAATCTGTGGTATTTAAGTTCTTAATTTGTTCTAGCTAGAAGTCTTAACTGGAATTTATACATTTTTTAAAGATTTCGTTGTTCCTGATTTCTTGTTTTTCGGAAATTTACAATAATATTCCTTTTCGAAATTTTATTTTGAACAGTAACATTTCTTGACATAAATTTTCGTAGTTTTTGCTACACGCTTATTTTTTTTCCAAGAAATTTTTATAGTTTTACATAAGCTAATCTTTGGTACATGAAAAATTTAAAAAACCAAATAAAAATAGCAATGAAATAAATAAAGATCAAATTTTTATGTTACCAAGTCGAATTAACAAATGAATTGTTAATGTGCTAAGTTTTAGGTTGTGATGTCAAAAATTATAGTAGTAACTAAAAGCTATGTTTTTTTTTTTTTCATAAATTCGTGTGACATTCCTTTCGGTTCATTGCCCGCTTTCTTATTTATCTCCTGAAACCAACATGTGTACGAAATAAATTATTAGTTTCTTCGAAAATTTCTGTACTTTTTAGCTAACATCAATCATCAATATTAAAATGAAAATTATTTAATAATATTGTGATTGATGTATTTCCCTAGCTTAGAGTTATATTTTATAAGATCAGAATATATTTTTGCATTTTAAAGTGTTCTGAAGAAAACTCTTAGTGTCGATTGAATTTCTAGAGTAATAAATATTCAGAAAAAATGTAGGATATTATGCCAAATACAACTCTTGATATTGATAAGGAGAAAAATTTAGCGGAGTAGTTTTGTAAAGAAATGCAATTTTTGCAGAGTTGTTTTGATACCTTTTTTATGCTTTTACTTTAATTTTGAAAATCCAATGCATTGTTTTATTAATTTTCGAAATATAATAATATATATATGTACCAGTAAATTATGTGGATTTGTTTCAATATTTAGGACTTCATCTTTCAAGTTTTTATAAGATGATCATATTAAAGATATTTTTGTGTTGAAAATGTCGAATTTTGTGCAAAAAAAAAAAATGCATTTTTTGAAAGCTTTAATTTATTATTTTATTTTGAAGCACACGTAAATTATTCCTGCAATTTACATATTTTTTGGGAAGCTGATGATGAATGTTGGGTGGTCTAAACGCTTTAAAATTAACGATTTTTAAGTAAGAGACAAAGAACGTCTAGGTCAATCGAAAGGATAGTTTGAAAACAAATAATTAACTACAAGTCATTTTTACATAGAATTTTAACTGATTATGGAAAGTTGTTTTATTTTTAGAATTCCAAGCACAAAAACTCACGGGATGATCGACTGTAAGACCCAATCATTGCGGAATGAAGATAATGTTCTACGTTTGGTGGAATCAGGAAACGCTACTTATAACAATAAATTAATTTGAGCCATTCTATGATCGTAAAATGACCAGAATCGGTCTAAAGGCATAACAAAATAATTTTGTTTCGTGACTGTACATCATTTTACACTTCAAAATTAGTTAAATACACTTTAAAGTATCTTCGCTCGGAAGTATTAACTCATTTAGATTACTATTTGTTTTGATTCATAGCACCCGTACTTTTCAAACCGTACAGAGAAGTAGAAACTTGAGTCTCTTAATTGTTTGCCTCAAAACAAAAAGAGTTCTATTGCGGAAAGGACGGTATCAAAAAATTACTTGAAAGATGGAGAAGATGTGTAGCTAGCTAAATTCGTATCATTACCCGGTACACCTGGTATAGGACAGTTATAGTACATTTGATTCAATAATCTTAGGCGCTTTGATATCGAATTCATATTTTATTTCAGGAATGAAAGCTTTTGATTGGAAACTTCTACTGTCTTTAATTTATTTAAGTAATTGACAGTGTTAAAATTTATACTTGATAAGTTCTAAAAATCTGTCTGGCTTAGTTGCACAATCTTTAGTTATTTAGTTAAGTTATTTAGCAGTAGAAAAGATCTTTTTTTTTTGTATTAATAAATAAATCTTAGTTAACTAACTAAAAACAAAAGAATAGTTCAAAATTTGGTAGTAATTTCTCTTAGGAAGTAGTCTTGAATGATTTCATTGTTGACTATTGGTTATATTTCTGAAATTGTTGATAATAACATTGGTACGTCCTGTGAGTTTTTTCATTTCTGGTGCCGAATTTTCTACAAGGAAATATTTAGAGCAACGCATTTAACGTGCACAAGTGGTCAATGATGGATTGTTTACATATACAAGGGCTTTCAGTAGTAAACAAAAATTGTGAATTTTAAGTTATTTTTAGTTGCGATTTCTTAAATAATTTTCGAGTATTAGAATTTTTAGAACAAACACTTCTGTTTATTATTTAATTGTGAAAAAATGTGCGCTACAGTAATTAGGTTTAACCAGCCATTTAACGCGTATACGAATTGTTCTAAAAGAAACAACAGATTTTATAATATGATTCAGAAATTTTGTAAATTAAAGGCTTGTTTTTGTTTAGATAAGAATGTAAATTACTATGGAATTTAAGAAAATTAACATTATAAATTTTATGATCATTAAAAGATGTTAATTACAATTTTAGCTGGAATGACGAATGTAGCTCGTCATTCTGTGGTTTGGCATAAAAAATAATGACGAACTTTTTGATAATATAACGACGATGGGATTGGGATGATGTATCGCAAGGGGTGAAATAAAATTATGCAAAGTAAATTTGGCTAAAATTAATAACAAAATTAAAAATTATTTGGGAAAACTTTTGAAAATAAAAAGAAATATTGAGTTAATTGTGTTTGCTTTTTTTATAATTTTGCATTCGGTGCGATAAATAGATGAAGTTATTGAGAATTAAAGCTTCATTAAAATTTTCTTTGATATTTTGAAAATCTAAAATTTTATTTTTCAGTGTTTAATTTATGTATTTTTTTCGTTTTTTAAATTTTAGAACTTCAAAAAATAATAACCCTAAATTATCATATAAGAGTTATGTTAGCTTCTTTTACAATGTTATGTTATGAAATAACTTTGCAGCAGTTGTAGTAAGGTCACTCTTTTTAAATTTAGTTTTTGGCTTTTGCCCTTTTCAGCGAAATATTCGTTTTTTAGCAACCTTCGAAAGTTTAATTCTAATATTATGTATTAGAATAAATTTTGGTAGGGTTCCATTTTTTCGCGATCGCAGTATTTTCTCATCTACAGATAAGTTCACAATTCATACTTAAGTATGCACTTTTGAAGCGAAAATTTGCCTACTCCTTTAATAAAATTCATTTTTAACCTATTGACGCATACTTTTTTTTTTCATAGATCGACCTCAGGAACACACTGTTTTTTTGGGTGTTCTGTTGTTATAAGAAAANCAGTATTTTCTCATCTACAGATAAGTTCACAATTCATACTTAAGTATGCACTTTTGAAGCGAAAATTTCAGATGTTGATATCAGACGTCACAGCTTTTAAATATTAAGGCCTACTCCTTTAATAAAATTCATTTTTAACCTATTGACGCATACTTTTTTTTTTCATAGATCGACCTCAGGAACACACTGTTTTTTTGGGTGTTCTGTTGTTATAAGAAAAAATTCAATATGAGTGAGGAACTACGCACTTTTTATTTTTCCCTAAATATTTACACTTATATATGTTTATCTATTGAAAAAAATACAAAAATTCTGCTTCCTAAGTTATTTGTTGATTTTTTAGAAAAAATATACTTTGCGACTATAACCGTCATTTGCTTCTGAGAGTATTAAAATTTTGCGGTTTTAGCCGGCATTTACGTCAATGGGTTAACCGATCCGAAGAAGGTGGTTATTTCTTCTTGCTTAGCTTATCTTTAAGTGCTTTAAGACGTCTACCCTAAATAACATATGTGTAACCTTCTTTGATTTTAAGTTTCTTGTTTCATCATCCAAGGACCACATATGCATATTGCTATACATTTATCATCCCGGAGTCATAATATTACCAAGATCATTTTCTGCTGATAATTAATTTAATCAATAATAATTTTACCAGCAATGTTAATTTATTATGTATACGAATCATCCATCATCTGTGATATATATGTAGCTTCGAAATATATAATCTCATTCAAGTCCTACAAGAGGCTCTTGATATATTGGTAAAAAACATTCCATTATTTCCACTTCATGAAGTCATCATGCAGCACTGTTGTTTAAAGTCACTAGAAAAACAAGAACTTATTGATGATTGTCCTAAAACACGTAGTCAACCTTGCTATCGAAGGACGTAAATATCTTTTTTTTATTACGTGTTTCAGTGTATTTTTTTCATTTACTAGATGAGTTTAGGTAGTTAACTACAAATTTTTAGGGTGTACAGATAAACAGGAAATTCTTGAAAATCTGTAGAATCAACATTTGTAAAAACATATAGAAAGCCTAAATTTTGATTTAAGTCTAAATGCATAAATGTCTTGAATTCAGATATACTTTTTGTTAAAAATTTTTGGATAAATATCCTGTACAATTTTAAAGAGCTCAAAATATTGAAATAGAATAACTCAAAGTCCTACATGTATGTCATTTATAGTATTGATAATATAAAGAATGAATTTGAGGTAGTTTTCACGTTTACTTACTTTAAACTGGAAAATTATGTAACAACGAACATATTGTAATTTTAATATTGAAATGAACAAACAATTGTCGAATTTTACATTACTGCATTTTGGGGAAATTTTATATTAAAGTTCATAATTTATACATTCTATGCTATTGTTCACAGTTCATGTAAGTTCTTGAGATCTATTGAAGAAGAAATAAGAGTTTTCTTAATAATATCATAATATCTAAAGCATTTGCAATAATATTTAAATTTTTTTCAAACTAAATTGTATCAAGTTTTGATTTATGTTTATGTATTCGATCTATCATTTCCGTGCGACTTTCCCAATCCCATATCTTTTCCCTTGGGCTACAATTGTTTATTTTAAATTCATCAGTAAATAGAATGTTATTGCAGTTTTCATAATTTCAATTTATAATCATATTTGCGTACTCTAGTGTATTTTATTATGACGATCGATTAAAAAAAGTTTCTTTGATCTAATTCTGCCTTTCAATCCTTTCTCTCGAATGCTGTTCCATAAATTTTCTGCGTTGCCTGCATATTGTTTAACCGCTGCAAGATATTGATCTATCTTGCCTGCATTATCCGTTTGCTTAAATTGAAAGAAACGCCTAATTTTGCGAATTTATTTTGGGAGACATCAAATCCTTTCGCCTCGCTGTTACAATTGCCTTGCCAGGTGAAAGCATTTTCAACACTATATTCATGCTACATCCACCGTCATTAGTTTCCTTCTCTATTTCACTTTAGAAAGCCTTTTTTCACTCCAAAAACTAATTTTCTTTACTTTAGATTTTAGAAGTCGTCTCAAACTAAAAGAAAATATTATAAATATTGCTTTTTGTAATTTTAAAAGTTATCTTATTCATTTTTTTTAAGTTTTCAGATAGCTTTTTCTAAAGAAAAATTAAATTAAAACAGTCTCTCTCATAAAACTTAAAATATTGCATAGAAAAACACTAAAATTTCAATCAAACACAATGAATTGTCTCAATGGATGGTATCTCTAAATTTTACTAAGATATGTTAAATCAAATACAATGGTTATAAAAAATACTAAAATTACTTTTATATATTTTAATTCTTTAAATGTTCTGAAAACTTATTATCTTAATTATTTAATTAATTATTTTAATTGTAAGCATGAATTGTATAAAAGATTTAATTAATATGAAAACATTGGGACAATTGTTTAAATCCTCTGTATTATGAAAAATTAATTTTTGATTTGTAATTATAACTTCTGATTTTCTTAAAACTAAATATGTATCAAAAGTTTGTATTAAACCGATTAAGAAATGCCAAATTTTGGTTCTTAGTTTGGTTTCCCTTGCCAGGTGTTCAATCTTACGAAGGAGATTCTTGCTTCCTTTAGTCTGTTTTTGAAGTCATCGTCTGCACCGTCTGTTGTGGTCATTATACTGCCTAGGTATTATTTTATTATTTTACCTCTTTCTGTTCAGGGGATATTGTTCTCGGCATTGATTCTCATGTTCTTTGTTTTTTCTATGTTTATATTGAGTGCTACTTTTCTTGCTGCCTGGAATAGTACTTCTATGTTGTGCTGTATGTCCTTGTGTGCTGACTTAATACTGCAAAGTCATCTGCGTAGTATAAGTCTTCTAGATGCGTCATGAGTGTCCATCTTATGCCTTTAGAGTCCTGAGTGACTTTCTTCATTATTTCGTCTAGTGTGGTGTTGAACAAAATGGGTGATAGTGGACACCCTTGTTTGACACTGCACATTAGTTTTATGGGCTCACTGAGTTCTCCATTATGTAACACCTTAGATACGGTGTTCTGGTATAGGGCGCTTTTTAGTCTTATCAATTTCCCTGATATTCCTTTGCATCTCAGTGCTTCTCATATAGCTTCATGGTGGATGATATCAAATGCTCTCTTGAAGTCGATGAAGGTCATATATAGGGGGGAATTCCATTCAACTGACTGTTCAATTATTAAGTTAAGGGTGTTGAATTGATTTATACAACCCCTTTGTCTTCTGAAGCTCGCTTGTTCTTCTCGCATTTTGGACTCTATTTTACTTTCTATTCTATGTAGTTTTGTTATTACGAGTATTTTTGCTATGGAGTTCTGAAGTGTGATTCCTCGCTAGTTTTTACAAACTCTCAGGTCACTCTTCTTAGGAATTTTGACTATTATTCCATATTTCCAGGAAGTTGATAGTGCTTTTCTTCATATGCGTTCTATAATTTTCTGTATGATTTAACTTTTAGATATTAGACTTTTGAAAATCGTTTCGCAAGGGTCAGTATGTCAATGATGAATGTTATCTGAATGTTATAGAGCGTGTATGAAAAAAAGTCGTTCAAATGAGTCTGAAATATCGAAAGCCGGGAAATTTTTTTTTCACGATAATCCATCATCTCACATGATTATCGTTGTTTTGTCAATTTTTAATTAAAAAAACAACTCTGTGAACTTTAATATCTTCTGTATTTTTATCTTGATTTATGTTGGTGTGGTAATTTTTTGTTCCCGAAACTCAAATTGGTCATGAAGGGAACGTTTTATGAAAGTGTTAGTTACTTAATCCCAAGAAGCTGTGACGAAGGTGACTTAGGCGATTCCATAAAACAACATAAAAAAATCTATACTAGGCTTGATTGGTTGAACGCAATTAGCAGGGTATTGATGCGAAAGGGATTTTGGAAAAATAATTAATTGCTTTCTTTTTAATTTAAAAAGATCGACTATTTCTTCAACTTAATTTCTGTTCATGAATTTTTTTTTAGATAGACGAAATTACACAATTTCAATTATGTTTTTAGGTTTTTATTAAAAGGGAAATATTAGTAGCAATAATTACTTTTTTAGAATATTTTCCAACGATGCTTAATATGAATAAAGTGATAATTCATTTCAATTTTTTTATTCCCATAGGAAATATATGAAGAGCTTTATAAAGTGATACATCTACACTTTCCATATGGCGCATTGATTTTATAATACAGTAAGCTTTATTAGTCCTTAATGAACCAATGCCGGCATATAAGCGGCATTGCACTTTTGATTACTGGAACTTCCGGATCGTTAAGGGTTACATTTTCTTTTGGCAAAAAAGGAAATTACAATTAGTGCAGATAAATGAGGCATTAGTGATATTTTCATAGTCAAAAAAACAAACAAAAATCAATGAAAGTGCAAGAATTCCTTGAAATAAAATTATATTTTTGGTATTTTGATTATAAAAGCTTGGTTTGACTTTAATTAAGTTTCTTCATATATTTCAAAATCGATTCGCTGATTTTCGTGTTTTTAGATCGTTTCTATAAAAAATTGGATTCTATAGATTGATTGCTATTGATGAATATTAGATGAGATATTATTCGTTAATATTTTTCTCTCAAGAATTCAATTAAGCTTTGGCAAAGAAATATTTAATAAAAAATGAAAAAATGGAAAGAATGATTGAAAAGTTTGAAATTCTTGGAATACAAAATGCTCTGATTGAAGAATATTACTTTTAGTAATTTTAATGGGTGAGTTAATGAATTTTACTATAATATGTTAATAATAAT
>JXPE01003572.1:4952-15542 GCA_001015215.1 Holcocephala fusca
TTTTTTTGTCATTATCATCAATATCATAAGCCAAAATAACATCGTAACCTTACAATAGGATGCAGAGATAATAAACAAAGGATGCAAACATATATTGAATATGATAAGATGAATAAGAGAAAATAGCGAGTGTAAAAAATCCTCTTGACTAGCATTGCAATTCAATTTGAAGCTATGTACCGCGAAATCATATTTTTCAGTTTATTCTTGTTACGTTATTTTCATTTCTTTTATTTTTTGTTTTCTATTATTTTTATTTACTTATTAAATGACTTATTAACGTAATATTTATTAATTATTTATTTTAAATCGAAGTTCTAAGTTTAATCAACCCGACCAAAGATAATCGTCATAAATCTGGCATTTAAAAGAAAATTTCTTTTATAGAATCTTCGAGAAATTTAAATGGAAATCACGTGTTCCATCTGCAAATATTTTTTGTATCAAATACGACTTTGACGGGAAACGTTCGTTAATTATTTAAAAATTGGAAAATAATATGCAGCTGTGAACAGTGAAGTGCATGAAAAGCAATAAACTATCAAAAATATAAGCCCCAATTATCCATAAGAAGAATTATAATATAAACTTTTAAAGGAGAAAATGTTACTAGAGCTGCTCCAGCCATTATATCAAGGAATAGAAAGAGCTTTTCACCGAATCTTATAAGAATCACGACCAAATTAAAATTATCTTCTATCAACTGTAATTAATTCAAAATCACTTCGCAATCGATCGGTTGATCACGATCGACTTATTAACAATTCCAATGATATGCAGGCAGAATTGATGGTATAACGATAATCTGGCCACGCTGAATTTAGGTAATAGAATGATAAATAAATGAATGAAGCATGGCTCAATTCAGCGAGGATCACAGTACAAAAAGTCCAAACGAATTTCTATGGAAAATGATTGAAAAAAATACTCTGCTTATCTTAATTTTTAAAAATAAGACAATCATAAAAGAAATGCATTATATATATTTTGACCCAAAACTGCTGAAATCACAGTTATATATTTTATATTCTTCACATTTATATACTTTTCTTCACAATTCAAGAAAAATAATTTAAAAAAACTGAATGAAGAAATCATTCAATAGAATTTAAAAAGAGAATATTTTGAGATGAAATTAAATCTTTAATTTGTTGCATACAAGGGGAGCCAATAGTATGAAGAGAATCAAAAAGATAGCATCTAAAAAAAAATCTATTATCCACTATCAAAAATGGTACTGTTGGAATGCTGTGTGGTTGTAATGTCCTTAGCCAATAAGAGTCTATTGAATTAACGATCAAGATAATGATCCAAAACAAATACTCGAAATTGTAATGAATTGGCCATTGTATCATGTCGTAGTAGAGCGATTATTTACTCTCCCACAATCGTCAGATTTAGACCATCCCATAAAACATTTATGAGACTCGATTAAATGGAGAATTAGAAAACATTCCACATGAACTACAACAGAAATGAAATCAACTTTCATATAGTAATAATAGAAAATGAATGCTAAAGAAACAACAAATCACATTCATTCGAATTCAAAATAAATAATAAATATTATTACTGCTTTTTTTTCTACTAAGTTTAGAAATTAATAATTTAAAGAATGAATGTAGACTTACTTTTTCTACCTTGTTTTTATGGACTTTAAAACAAAAGGCTCATTATTTGATATCTAAAGAAAAATTAATACCAAACACTGTGTAAATTCAATAAATTTAAAGATCTATTGCGAAATGTAAGATAAATTACTCTGATGTTGTAAAAAATGTTGTAGTTCAAATAATTGAACATTAAACAATTTTAATTTTGCATGATACATTAACACAACACAACAGGTGAACCGATTAGATATTAATTTAATTTCAATGTTTCTCAGTTGATTCAAATATTTTCTAACAAATTACTCCTGGGTTAATTTGCAGATTGACACATTTAATGCACAAAAATTAAAAAAAAAAAAAAACCTTTATAGTTGATTATTAAAGTCAAGTTACCCTTATTTTACAGAGAATTATGAGCCGTAAAATTCCAACAAATACTACCCCTTCTTCATTTTTCAGATTAAAGAAAATATAAAAGCAAATTCAAATCTTTTAAAAAATATTCAAAACATTAAAGTCTGAAATATTTCCGATTACTTTTAATTCCATTCGATATTAAAGGATGTTTCTTAGAACCAATATTCGAACGTAAATAAAAGTGTTAAAAAAAATGTTTATGTGGAAGAATAAACTTTAAGCTAATATTAATTCTTTCAAGTTTTCTTATGCATAATTTTAATTGTCTGTAATAAATGTAGACATTTGCCAATTTTACAAATTTAATACAATTAAGTGAATAAATGCAAATGACGATTATTAACGATGTAAATATGACTAAAATGAGTAATATAATTCCTTTCCGAAAACTTTCACAGAAACAAATCTTAAATTAAAAAGCTTACGCTTTACAACATGTTACTACTTTTATATTTTATATTCAAATTAATTTTTTTTTAACTTATAAATTTCTTTGTGTCTCAATTAAATTTAACTTTCTTAAAAATAAAAACAATTTTCTTAACAACACAAGAAAAAAATAAATCGAAAAAACAAAATGTCCTAAAATTTTTACCCAAAGATATGTACGACAATTTAACTTAATTAGGTAGGAAGTGTATATTTTAATTGCATTTACTTTGATTAATAATAGAAAAATTACCCACAAAATCGAGTATCCATATCCAAAAAAAAAAACACACACACACACAATATCGATAAAACCCATCCAAACACAAAAACATATATTCTCACATGAATAACAACGAATATGATCTTGTAAAAAATTAAATAAAATTAAAGAAAAATCACTTACCGGTCCCTGTTGTTGTAGGTTTGCACCTGTTTGTCCCATCATTGTATTTTGCATTGTAGGCATTCGATTATGGGCAGCTTGATTTGTTAGAACCACTTGATTTTGAGGCTGTTGTTGTTGCCCCATCATATGCTGTAAATGTCCACCTTGTTGTGGACCAGTTTGATTACTTGTAACTGCATTTTGGCTCTGTTGTCTTTGTTTAATTATAGCTGCCATTATTTGGGGATTTGATTTAAGCATTTGCAAAATTTGATGATGACCTTCATTTGATGGATTATTTTTAATTTTTTGCATAATTTGAGATATCTGTTGTGTATTTAATGCTAAATTTTGTCCCATTGGCGCTTGTCCAGTAGGTCTCATTCCGCCCATTATTTGATTTGTTCCGGCACCTACCATTCCCATCATACCCTGAAATTTTTATTTTAAGTAAATTTTGTTAAACACAATAACAAAAAAAAAATCCACTAAATACTACCTGTTGTGACATAGTATTTTGCTGCATCATTTGATTTTGATTAGGCGGACGCAAACCAGCTTGATTTGTATTATTTGGATATCTATTGCCCCATTGTTCCATTGAAAGGAGATTGCCACTTGTACCAGGTCCTGCCATAGGAACACCCGTTTGTTGCTGTTGATTAGGAACTACACCTAAGTGTCTTTGCATCACAGGAGGAGCCATTTGAGGCCCCGTTGGAGCAACTTTACCAAATCCTCCACCATGAGGCACTTGTTGTCTAGCAGCTTCCTCTTGCACCTAATTAAATATTTTTAATAAGTACTATAAAATCGGTGGAAGTATAAAATTGACTTCCGTTTTTCTTTTTTTAAGATTACTTACCTGCTTAACAACTTGTAAAACGTTTGGTGAAGGAGTTTGTGTACCCGGTTTCATACCAATTCCTGGTTGATGTGGACTTGTCATACCACTAATAGAAGATGAGACTGGTGAAGAAGGTACAGTTGATGGACTCATACCACCAGCTCCTGTAGCTGCAACTACTGGGCCGCCTTGCAAAGATGGCACTCCTCCTGCGGAAAGCGCTTGATTTGTTGGCGCTGCAGTTCGAGTGTTCATTACTGCCATACGACGTCGAAGTAATTGAGCTTGTTGTAACCTTTAAATAGAAAAAACAAACAAAAAATTAAAACATTTATATATTTTCTCAAAATTAAAGCTTTTGCATTTATTATACCTTTGTTGCAGTTGCTGTTGTTTTAATTTATGCTTAATATTAGGGCAGAATGGAACAGGGCATTTTGCTTCTTGACAATGCTTAGCATGATAACAGCACAAAGCAATTAACTGCTTGCAAATAGGGCAACCACCGTTTGTTTTTCTCTTGCAATTCTTTGTGTGTTGGACTACACGTTTCATCTTCTGACATGAAGGTAATCGACAATTTGCATCTCTGCATTGACAAGCATGCACCAATGATTGAATGCATCTTTGAATTGATTGTTTTCGCGCCTCTTGCGGATTAGCTTGTTTCATATCTGCTGGTGATGATCCGTCATCCAAATCAAATCCTAATTTTTCCATTTTATGAGGATGACCAACCTTCTCTTTACATCCAGTACACAAATCGAAATCCTTTAAATGTTTATTTATAAATAAATTTGATAATAAATAAATATTCCAAAAATATACTTACATCACAAACTGTGCAGTGGTAACGAGTTTCAACAGGCGTTTTACAATTATTGCAAGTATATACAAATTTGTCTTGGCCTTGATTATGTAATTCATAAAGCATACACAACGTACTAAATTGGGCACGTCGCAAAGAAGAGAATTCGTAATGTTTGTCTCTAGCCATAGTTAAAAAGGCATCACGACCATCCATTAAATCACAGTTCATCAACGGATCAGGATCTTGTATAGGCTAAAAGAAAACTAAGTAAGTATTTATGAATTAAAAAAAGAAATTCTTTAACACATTACCGCTAAGCTTGCAGCAGACTGAATAGAATGCAACCGAATTACGAAAAATACTTCTTTATGTTTTTCCATAGTAGCATAAATTTTTGCACTGAGATCATTTCCAGTTTGCTGTTCGTTAGATTTTTTATTGTTTTTTCGTTGGGCGGCCTTTGATTTATTTGATTTTTTAGCTTTTTTCTGACCCTTTTTCTTGCCATCCCCACTTGCTTCATTGTCATCATTCATAGAAAATATCTAAAATATAAATTTATTAATTAATTTATCGAAATTAAAAATTCTAAATAAATACCGCATTTGCAGCAGCTTCTGCTGCTTCTGCTTGTTTTCGTTTTTCTTCTTCTTCTTGATCTAATTCTTTGATACTTTCTTCTAAGACATTCGGCCAAAAATCTCCTTCAAAATAAGGAAGTTCTGCAGCCGAACTTAATTGGTCTTCCACTGCTTGCTTTAATATGTCCTTATAATCTTGTATTGTTCTTTCTATCATACCTTTATCTAACATTTTCTTATACCACTCTTGCAATCGCTTAGGCTTAGGAATTTTCTGATCGGACGGATGGCAGTGGAAAATATAATCGTCACCTTCAGAAGGCGGACAAGCCCAAATATGGGCCATAGTATATCCTAATTGTTTCACATAATCCATATAACCGAGAAGAATTTCATGATATACCGCAGTTCGATACTGTCTTGGTCGGAAGAAGTGTACCGAATCTAAATATGCGATATATACTCGTCTTGTATTTGGAGGCGGACATTCAGACCCATACTCTTGAACATGCATACCAAAGAAACAAACATCAACACCATCAACTTCTTCAAACGCAAATAAAGCTTTCGCCCTATATGGAAATTCCGCATTTAATTCTCCAGTTTCAACAAAACGACGTCTCATTCCTGGCTTAACTTCAACTACTTTATCGGAACTAGATACAACACGAATATGTACTTCACCAGCTCCAGCTTCTTTCTTTTTAAGAAAATTATTAACTCTAGTTTCAATATATATTCCTAACTTCGTAGTAGGTAAACGCTTAGCATTAAATTTGTTCTCTTTTCTTTTAATGTTCTTTTTCTTAAGGCAGTTATCGCATACAAATCCTCCTGGCCATATATTTTCATGATAAAGTACGCATATTTGATGTTGTTTTCTTCCACATTCTAAGCAATCAACAAAAGGCTCAAGCTCTAAGTGATCATTTTTCATTTCTTTAAATTGATCTTTTTTAATTTGCCTAAAAATATATTTATGAAATATTTTATACATTAAATTTAGATTACACCATAACGTGATTTATGCATTTTTTAACAGCAAGTTATACTTACTGTGCTTATAGTTCATAATTAAAAAAAGAAATACTAGTAAACTTTTCTTGAAATTCAGTATTTTTTTTTGCAGCTTCTTGCTTAAATAAACATGTAGATTAGAATTTAAAAAATGTGTCTATAAATTCTTTAGTGAAATAGCTGTTGAAATCGTAGCTGATCCCCAAACAATACGTGTATACTTTTCTAGTTTTTTGTTTAAAGTACAATAAGTAAATGTTAACCAATAGCGTATTTTTATATAGAATGTGTCTCTATCGTATCCAGAAAAAAAAAACTTATAGTAATTACGCCTTGAGTGAAACAAAAAATAGAACGCTGACAGCCCAACAAGTTAATACGTCTTTTTGTGCTAAGACAGTGCATAGATTCTGCTAATAGGTGCAGAAGAGAAGCTCGACAGAATTCAATTGCGCTAGGCATTCGCGGTAAATTAAGGTGTATATTAGAAAATTATGAAGAATCATAGACTGGAGTTCGTAATGGCTTCTTTTAGAGGTATTACTTAATCTGACAAAGGAAACCTGCTAGATCGCCAAACGAAGGTGTGTATAATGGGTCTACTTAAGCATCACTGTTTGAAATTCAAGAACAGATAATCTGGGGAAGGAGGGAGGAGGAAAAAAGACTCAGACACACATACACACATGCCACACGAATAATTTTCTGNTCTGTACTGATTGACAGTAAGGTTACAATTGGTCCACCAAGGTCGATCCAGTTTTAAACTTTTACAAGTCTACAAGATTGCCATNGTACCGATTGATAATAAAGTTACAATTGGTCAACCAAGGTCGATCCAGATTTAAACTTTTACAAGTCTACAAGATTGCCATTATGAAGCTAGTTGCAGAAAACGATTTTAAAAAAAAAAAGTTGAGCCTTAGAATTGCATATAAAAAGTTGGGCAAGACACATGCATCTTCTGAAAATCTTAGCGGTTATTGAACTTAAACTAAACGCAAATAAGATTATTTGTATTGTCGGATATAATATGTTAAGAAAACATTTGTAAAGTATTGATTTCAATCTATAGAGAAGAATTGATAAGTAAATAGAAAATTTTACACTTACAAGTTTTAGATACTCGACAGTAGACAGACAGGCATTTGACAAGTATTGATGAGGTAAAAGTTTTCAGGCTGGGAGTTTGTAATTGAGTTTCTCAGGGGAATTAGATAACTCGACTAATGGAACTTTAATGAGACGCCGCCGAACAGAGGTAGGTATACAATTGGTACCTCTTTGAGCCTCAAAACTTATTGCTAATAAAATGCAAAGCTTCCCTCACATGTTGTGGAAGCTTCAAATTATGTTTTAAAAATTTTAAACTGCCTGAACTAATTCCTTGAAAATCTTGGAAAATTAAATTTATTTTCATGCACTTTTCAAGCGAACTTTCACTATAAAATCTTATTTTTACTACTTTTCACGATATTTTTACACACAATAACTTTTTGTAAATAAACAAAAAATAAATAAAACCAAAAAGAGTTAATAAAATAAATCACGTCATGATGTTTAACATTAAAAGTAACAACTTAAATATGTGGTACTTACGTTTGAGATTGCAGAGGGTCGTCTCCGAGAGTTACCGTGTCTCCAGGAATATCGTTGAAACATTTTTGGCAGAAAGTATATCTGTCGGATAGAACACCACATAACTTTAGACTATATTTTCAAATAATGTATTGTAATTCTTTTTTTTTTTGTTTTTTACAAATACTACGAAAGTTTAATGCCAAGCATTTTATAGAGTGCAAATTAGTTTGTGAAAAACACAATTTTTGTGTAAGAAGACGCCAAAAAGCCAATTAAATTGGTTTACACATGGTGAAAAAAACAACACATTCATAAACATAAAATTTCAATAGGGAAAATTAAGAGTAAAATGTTAATTTTGATGTTATTTCAGATAATTCTAAGTACACTAACTACAGATACAAATGTAAAACAAAGAAAAAAAAAGAGGAAAAAAAGAAATGAATTAAGAATATTTCATACCTGTTCTGATAGCTGTAATACTTTGCATCTCTTGGAATAGTACACAATTGTTTTCCATAACAACAAAGCACTTGAGGATTAAATGTGTATTTTCGACCACAACAATAACCAAGTGCTTGCATTACAGGATCTATTTCTTGTTCGAAAACTTCGGAAAGCTAAAAAAAATTATTACATTATAAACTTTATTATGAATTTCTAAAAATTATATGCTTTCAAATTTACCTTTGTGCAATATCGATAAACACGTGATGTCTTTCGATTGTATAACCATGCATTATCAAACATTAACCAAACATCATCGACATACTCCCAAGGATCAGAGTATTGTCCAGACATAAGTTTCATTTTTATAGTACTTAAATCCATGGGTTTTTTTACAATCTCAAAATAATCTGGTATTCCTAAGGCTTGAGGATCAACTGGGCATCTGAACGGCAATGATTCTGGATCTTGCCTTATAAGTTTTTCTAACGTTGGCAGCAATGCTTGCATTAACTCCTCAGGTTTAAAAACTAAAAACAAAAAATTAATTGAATAAATAATTTTAAAATAATTGATTATAACTTACGGCATTTTTTCTTTTTGTCTGATACACTGGGTAATATTGGTTCTGGTACTACTGGTTTTACTTCTGTTTTAATAGTGTTTTTATCACCTTGATATGGTGACATTGGTTCGTCTTTAACTTTAACATCTTCTTTATTATCTAATGAATTTTCGTTATTTGATGTACCCTCAACTTCCATTGGTTCTGATTTTATCTCTGATTTTATATTCATAACATCATTATTTACATTTTTACCACCGGATAATGTATCCAATTGATTTTCCGAATCTTCCATTTCTTTTTTGATATCATCTTCTTGTTTTATTGAATCAAGCTTTCCCTTTTGCGCTCCATTGTCAGGTGATGGTGTACTCTCTTCTTGATCGCGGGCAGCTGCTTCTAATGCTGCCATTTGTGATGATAAATTATTACTAGATGATGGACGACTTGGTGGAAGAGGCATTGATGAATTAGAATTATTGGACCCTTTACCAATAGATCCTGTTTGACTTAAAGTCGGTGTTATAGATGGAGTAACGCACGTAGCTGTTTGACATGGTGATGTCATTAATGGAGGAGGAGTAGGATCAGCTAAAGGCTGCATTAAAGAAGACACACTTGGGGGATTCGGCGTACTAACTGGAATTGGGCCGTTAGATAAATTTGGTGATGGACTTGCCACAGGCACCATATTTCCAACATTTCCTAGTGAATCTAAGGCAGTAGGAGTTGTTGGCATTGTATTACTTCTAGACATGTTTGTAGTAAATGCATTATTCGAATTCTGAATTTGCCCTGCAGAACTAAATGGTGATGGAGTTTGTGGAGCCACTATATTTTGGGCTGACGATACAATTTGACTAGAAGCTTGTTGCTGAGGTTGGCTTTGGGGATTTGTTAGCCCTGCCATTCTTGCCTTCATTATATCGTTAAATTGATTATGAGCAGCTGTTTGAACCCCACCCGCAGGTCCATTTGTATTCATGAATTGTGATGCAGCGCTTGTAGAAGCTGTTAGACCTGCACTTGAACTCATTGCTGCAAATGGTGATAGAACAGGATTTTGAACCACAATATTTTGTTGAGAAGGCGTCCTATTTGGACTGGGTCCTGGTGGAACCACAACTAGATTACCCACCTGAGATTGTTGATTTTGGAATTGCATTCGTGTAGGCTGCATTGAAACATTCACCATATTTGGTGAATGACTACGCATATTACCTTGCAGACTATCAGCAACTGTTCCTGGTCCTAATAAATTAGGACCCCGTTGCATAAGGGATGCTAACGTATTATTAGGTCCCACTGATTGGTTATTACCCATTGAACTGACTATGCCACTAGGCTGACCAACCGGTCTCATTTGTTGATGTCCAGGTAAACTTTGAGATGTTGGACCACCAGCTTGTCCCTGCTGTTGTTGCTGCATTTGTAACATTTGTTGCTCTTTTCGCTTTTGTCTTTTTTCTTCCAGTTCCTTCTGAATTTTATAAATTTTTTCAGCTAATAAATGATAATACTCAGGTCTGGAATTTGCCATTTCATACATATCCCGTTCAACTTTTTCTGCATATGAAACTAAATTATGCATTCTTTTATCCATCATAGTTGCAGGATCCGAAGTCGGGAAAATGGCTTGAACCAATTTATGCACTAAATGATTTCTTAAATCGGTTGTAACAGAACAATGCCAATTTTTTGTAGTTCCAGATGTTGGTACCGAAGTTGGCATTTGCGTTGTTGATAAACCACTCATTTTTAATTGTGCAATTTGATTGGCAGCTATCTTACTTACATTTTCTGCATTATTAGCATTAAACATCTGTTGTGCACTTACAGATTGTGGAATGTTTCCTTGTTGCTGTTGTTGCTGTTGCTGCTGCTGTTGTTGTTG
>JXPE01003656.1:11719-22244 GCA_001015215.1 Holcocephala fusca
AAAATCGAGTAGTACTCCGTAAAATATTGACCCGAGATAATTTGTGTGATACAAAAATTAAAATGCACTAAGGAAAGAAATGTGAATGATTGTTTTACTTGTGTGTTTTAACACTAATTTCGCAGTAAGCTTATTAAGATTCTAAGTGTCTTGTGAGTATTTTATTTGCTGAAGCTTTTAAAATTAAAATACTACAAAAGTTGCAAAATAATGATTATGTAAGATATTAAAAATGAACTAAAAAACTGTAATGTTTACAACAGTTGTGAATAAATGTCATTAAATCCTAAATTATCTATTCCAATGATCTGAAGACGAAAGTCAAAGTCATAGTATGTAAGTAATTTTAAATTATGAAAACAAATCGATATTTTACCAATACCTTTGTTCAATTGAGAAATAAACGTTAAATTGGCTAAACTAGCAACACAAATTATAATAAAACTCTTGCTTACTTCTTTCGTAGTGGTTCAGATCNTTCAGATCAGCATCACTAATTTTTTTCATAATTGTTTAAAAATATCATATTTTCCATTGTACGCTCAAAATAATTCACTTATTTTTCAACTAGCAATTCATTAAAGAAAACTTGATGACCTGGTTGATTACATGAGAAATATTACAATCACAAAGAGCTGATAGATTAAAAAAAAAAAAAACTTATTACGAGCTATTTTATTATAAGGCTCGTTTTTAATTTTTAATTTAAGTAACCCTAAAAACTATGTAATTTCACATTTCTTAATAAAAAATATTAAAGGATAATTATAAAAATGAGTCTTACCCTTTCAATTGCTTTATATTTAGCTACATATTCTGTCATTGAAATTGTAGCATTTTTCATTTCCTTTAAACTTTCAGCGTATTCTTTTTCACGATCTTTTCTTTCCGTCAACGAGACAACACATTTTCGAATTTCTTGTATTTTTGAATTTTCTAATGATATGGACGAATTTGAAACCTTCGATGAATTTAATGAGTTTATTAATTCATCTAAATTTTCCGTTTCAACAGAAAAATCTAGTTGTTCAGCTTGGTGTGAATTTTCCAAACTAATTGAACAATTTCTACTACCTTTTTTTTCTTCGGTTGATATATTGCTTTCATTATTTTCTTTTGATTCATGAGAATTAACTGGAGAATCGTCGTTTAAATTATTACAAATATATCTGTGGCATTCATCAGTTAATTGTTCGTTACCATCAATTAAATTAGCTTGTAATTTTGGTCCAACAAGAATTATGTGCAATGCTTGCGCAGCACGGGCTCGACCTTTACATTGTACATAGCTTCGATAAGTTTCTGGTTCATTCCATCGTATTACTAAATTACATTTTGGCAATTCTATTCCTTCTTCTAAAACTGCAGTACCTATAAGCAAATTACAATCATGCATTCGAAATCTCTTTAAAACTTCCTCTTGTCTACGATGTTCTAATTCAGCTTCTTTAGCTTCAGTAATTGGATCAGCTATTTTATCTATAGTATATTGTACGCTAAGAAAATGTAAATCAGGATCATACTTAGACATTTCACAAAGTAAATCAAATAAAACTTTTGCAGTATTCTTATTATCACAAAATATGATTCCGTATAATGAATCAGAATCATTTCCATTATTTATATTTTTATTGCGTGCGTTTTGGCCAAAGATTTTCTTCTTTTGACGATTACCAATTCCTCGCTTCGATTTAGAAGGCCCTATATCACTGCCTTGCTTTTGAGAACCTTGAAATTTATCATTAAATTCAATCATTTTTTTAGTTGTTTCTATTGGTTCATGTAATATTGTTTCTAAATTTTCAACAATATTTTCTGTTTCTTTGATTTTCTCATTTTCAACAGTCATAAATGTTTTCTCAATTTCCAATTGAAGTTTTTGAAAATCCAAATTATCAATATCATCTGCAGCCTTTGCTAAGCAATCATTTTCTACATTAATTTCTTCTGGTTTAAAAAGTCTCAAAATTTCAAATAAACGTAAAACTTTTGGACTAGAAAATTTTTCAATGCGTTCTTTTTCGTTAGGAATCTTTTGAAATAAATTATCACAGTGAGATCGAATTTCTAATAAAGTTGTTGTCACAAGACAAAGCAAAAGAAAATGTCGCTCATATGCTGTTTTAACTTTTAAACGTTCTATTTGAATTAATAGACTTAATGCAGCACGATCTGCACACCAGGGTCCCATATCTAAAAGGATATTCAAATAGCAATTTAAAAATTGAAGTGGTTCTGCTTTGGGATCTGGAATGCCTGAAAAAAAAAATTGATTCAATTTTAACACATGTCCAAGAAATGTGACAAAATTTTATTATTATGCTTACAAATATTTTGGAAATTTAATTAACGTTGTATAATTTTTTTTTATATTTTTACGATTTTAAGACTAGCTACGACATAAAAATGTATTAAATTTTTTTAATAGTTTTTAGTTCAATATATAAGGTATAACTTTACTAATTTATATCTAAAAATTGTCCATTTTTCAAAAATTGCAAAGGTGACCATACCCGCAGAACAGATTCAGATTCAAATTCAATAGACGTTCCAAATGAAAAAAAAAAAAACAACTATAACTTGATAATATTCTATTAATTTTCAAAATAATGTGAAAAATTAAAGTTTATAAGAAAAAATTCGAATTGAAAAAAATATTTACAGTAGTTTTTTTTAGTTTTCGTGAAATCAATCTAGAAAAATTTAATAACAAATTGAAACACCANAAATGAAAAAAAAAAAAACAACTATAACTTGATAATATTCTATTAATTTTCAAAATAATGTGAAAAATTAAAGTTTATAAGAAAAAATTCGAATTGAAAAAAATATTTACAGTAGTTTTTTTTAGTTTTCGTGAAATCTATCTAGAAAAATTTAATAACAAATTGAAACACCATCCTTAGATGTGATTTTAGCTTCAGAGTTTTTATGTTGAACTTTTCAAGTATCAGATAATTTATATAAAGAGTAGAATTTAAACAGAGGATTTTTGCATGTTCTTAAAAATAAGTCACCGTCTGAAGCAAGTTGATTGAAATACTTGAAATTACTTTGAAAGCATTCTGTAAATGAATTATTAAAAATCCATAAATATGAATTTCAAAAAAACCTTTTTGATGTTGAACTGAGAATGAACTCAATATGTTTTCTTATACTAAATCAATCATAATCCTCGTATAATGAAAATTTCATCGACTTACAGGGAAATGTAAAAAGTAGTATTATCGTAAACATTAAGGAGACAATTTGAATATCCTCATTAAAGTATGAAAATTGCGCTTATTTTAATTATTCAATCGACTTACAAAACAAAAAAGGAATAAAATCGTTGTTGTACCTTTAATTTCTTCCGAAAATTCATCACTATAAATCTCTGTTGGATCAAATCTATGATCTTTTAAAAATGCAATTTTCGTGCAAACAATTTCTTCTAAGAATTGCACTAATTCGTCCCGACTAGATGGAGCACATTGCACTATTAATTCAGAAGGTTTAAGGCAATATCTAAAAGATTAAATACAATTTGATACCAGTAAGCATAATCTAAATAAATTTTTTTTATTTTTGTATATTACCTTAAAACTGTAACAATATCACTGGCAGTTTCTGCTTCGCAGTTTACCGCACGTTCGATTATTTTAAGAAAATAAATTAATTTGTCTATATCTGTAATGCTATGGTACAAAGGACATCCTAACCCTAAAATTTTTACATTACATCCAGATTTTTCATATTCTGGCTTTATATTTTCTGAAAAAAACTTGTAATTGATGTAATCATGGCAATTGTCTAACACCAAAAGATTTATATCTTTCCAATCAATATAATTTTTTCTGAGAGCACAGAATGCACCATAATTAGCAACGATTACATGATATTCAGACAAATTAACTGCAGGAAGCCCTTCCTTATAAGAGTCATCAAGTTCAGAGTGAGGTGGCATTTTAAATACTTTTAAATCGGTAAGATAATCGATCAAATTTAAAGTCGAGTCAACGGTGTCTTCACCCGTTAAATAAACTGTCCATTTTCGATCGATTTTCTTCCGTAGATCGTAAGCTAATTCTTGAATTAATTTTAATGTAATAAAATCCTTAGAAGATCTGCTTTCAATGGAGGTCATTATGTTCCTTTCACAAGCAGAAGCAATAAGTTCTACCTGATAATCTCGTGGAGTGAACGTTGTTGTATGAACATTGTCGCACCAATGGTAGGACATATCTAGAGATCCTTTATCCTTGATGCTTCTTAATCTTACGATCTAAGTTCAGCACGCTTAACAATTTAAATTGCAATTAATTTCTAGCTTTAGCACACTGTCACTGATTGTCACTATTGCTGTCACTCTAAAAGTTCACCTTTAGTGCAAAATTTCTTAGATTACAAAACAAAAAATTTTACATGCGTTCCTTTTCAATCATTTTCAGCTCTTAGCCGAAATGTCAAATGTGACGTTTGATATTAAACTAAGGTGAACGAAATAAAATATTTAAATGTAAAATGTTAAGTAAAAATGAGTGTTAATCTAACAAATAAAAACTTAAATGAAGATTCTAATGTGTGGGATGATTTAAACGATGAAACAATCCTGCAACAGTTAGATAAATCTTTTGATGAAAATGAGAACACTTCGCTTTTACGCAAGGATGAAAACTACCAGGGATTCGATAATAATACAGGAAATACTTGGATATATCCAACTAATTTGCCTATTCGGAGCTATCAGTTTAATATAACAAGAGCTGCTCTCTTCAAAAATACTCTTGTGGTCTTACCAACTGGTTTAGGAAAAACATTTATTGCTGCTGTTGTTATGTACAACATTTATCGATGGTATCCGTTAGGAAAGATAATTTTTATGGCACCAACTAAACCATTAGTTGCACAACAAGTTGAAGCATGTCGCAAAATAATGGGAATACCGATGAGTGATACAGCAGAGTTAACTGGTAAACAAAATAAAAAACAACGGAGGGAGAAATGGCTATCGAAGCGTGTATTTTTTGCTACTCCGCAAGTTGTTCAATCTGATATTAATGATGGCGAGTTAGAATTTCCATTCAATTTAATTAAACTTGTGGTAGTTGATGAAGCGCACAGAGCGAAAGGAAGATATGCTTACACTGATGTCATTCAAACGTTCATTTCCAGAACACAATACTTTCGTGTTTTAGCTCTTTCAGCTACACCAGGAAGAAGAATTGAAGATGTTGCAGAAGTCATAAGAAATTTATATATATCACATTTAGAAGTTCGTGGAGAAAATTCCATTGATGTCACTAATTATACTCATAAAAAAATTGTTAAAACAATAAATGTGCCTCTTGGGGAGGAATTGCAAGAAATAAGAAGCGAATTTATTAACATCATAGATCCATACGTAAGATATTTAATTGAAAATGATATATTGTCTGGAAATTTTAGTAATATGTCCCGTGGTTGGTTAATTATGGAACAGAAAAAGTTTCGGGAGATGTCAATGCATCAAAGACATCCTAATCAAGCTAACATTAATCAGAATTTTTCGATTTGTATAAGTCTTTATCATGCACTTGAGCTTTTAGAACGACATGGCTTACGAATATTCTTAAATTTCTTCTCTGATAATTCTACATCTGATGAAAACAATGGTGGAAATACTGAGAAATTTTTCGTTGCCTTGAATCCTACACTGAAGGCTTTTTTGCTTAAATTGAAAAGTCGGGTGGGATACAACCCATTTTTCATATGTGATTTATCAATTACTGATGATCAGCTTGAAGATCTACCCCGTGATTTAGATTTTGGGCATCCTAAGTTTTCTATAGCAAAGAAATTTTTATTGCAGCACTTTGAGGTATATGTTTTTTTTTTCGTTTTTTAAGTATTTTAAGTTATGTTTTCATCTTCATTGCAGAAAAGTAAAGATTCTAGGGCTATGGTTTTTTGTGAATATCGAGAATCCGTTTTGTTACTTCACCGTTTACTGATACAGTGCAGACCATTAATTCGACCACGAATTTTTGTTGGTAAGTTTCATGAATATGATCATCATTATTATTAAATGTTTTTTGATCAATTGGTAGACGTAGCTATTTCAGCAATGTCTGTCTTCTAAATAATTTAGTTATATCGTGTGAAATTTTTTACACTACAATCTCAGGGTAACTAATTTTAGAAAACTTTTTCCTGATTTTGCATACTGGAAATACTGAAAATTCTTCATTACTCCAATTTTAGTTTTATTTAAAAACAGCTATTTCGTTGAAATAGAGTTTAGCTTCAAAAAAAAAAAAAAAGACTTAAAAATAGAATTCCTAAGTCAAAATTTCTGATAATTAATGTAACATAAATTTTAACTATATGTCGATACCATTAGTAAATTAATTTTCTCTTCATTCACAAAGTACAGAGTCCACTTGCTTGTAGTATGCAATATTTTGACTGTTCCAATCGTAAAATTTGCTATTTATTTAATCTTAAATTCTATCTATGCTGTTATTGTCTTATTTTAAAGGTCAAGGAGGAACTGGTTATATCCGTGCTGTAACACAAAAGGAACAAATTGAAGTAATGAAAGATTTTAGAAGTGGTAGATGTAATGTATTAATTTCAACATCAGTAGCCGAGGAAGGTATCGATGTTGGAGAAGTAGAATTGATTGTATGCTTTGATATAAGCACAAAAAATCCAACACGATTTATTCAAAGAATTGGAAGAACAGGCCGTAAAAAGGAGGGTACTGTAGTTATGTTAGCTACAGAGGGTAAAGAATATGCTGTTTTAAAAGAAGTTATGGCCACAAAAGATAAAACAAACCAAAAAATTACTAAAAGTAGAGAAGTATTGAATATGCTATATAAAAATTCTCCAAGACTGGTACCACCTGAATTTAATCCAAAATGTGTAGAGAAATTGATGATCATAAATGAGGAAAAAGAACTTCAGCAAAAGAAAGGCAAGGTTGCAAATAAAAAAGTAGAAAAAGTTAAAAATGGTAAGAAGGAGAAAAAACAGCCACCATTCACTTGTGGGACAGATGTTCGTAAATTTTTTAAAAAAGTTAGTCTTGATGATGAAGAACGTGCGATATTTGCTACTGTAAAAGAAGTTACTGTTTCTTTAAAAGAGTCTCCAGAAGTAATGCTAAATTTTCAAGATTCTGATTGCTCTATTAAAATGGAGAGCTCTTCTATTTCTAAGGTTTCCAATAAAAATATTTTGGACAAACTTTGTAAGGAGATAAATATTCGTGGAAAACAATTGGATAAATTGCCTTCTTTAAAACCTTTTAGTCTTGATTATATTTTAAGTTCAAAAATTTTAGACCAAAAGGCAAAAAAAATAATTTTGGAAAGAAATTCTTCTCTTGTACGAGAGAAATTTGAAGCATTGAAGGCAATTGAAACCTTAAATATGAATGAAATTGATGGAAATGATGAAATTATTCAGGTGAAAAAACAATGTGTAGAAATTGAAAATATTTTTGGAAGTCGTTTTGAGTTAGAATCGTTTTTTTCTGATAACAGAAAAAATAAAACAAATGCAAATGATAGGTTAGAAAATAAATTTTCTAGTTTATTCAAAGGATTCGAGAAAAGACCATTCACAAGTAGCGTAGATAACTTTATAAAAAATAAATTAACAGAGCTCAACTTGGAAAATATTATTAACAATGCAGATTCCACCACAAGTACAAATTTTTCAGCTATTTATGATGATGGTAAAGATTATACCGCACAAAGTGAGCAAACTCAGGAAAGATTGGACTCAGATAATTTAAATGTCCTCGAAGGTAGCTTTACAGAAAATTTTGATTTCATAGAAAATGATTCGAAATATGCTAGTCAATGGACTCAAAATAAGATAAAAAATCAATCAACTCCTCTTACAAAACCTAAAAGAAAAAGTTACACATATCTATGTGAGGAGAGTCCACTGTTAAAGTCCTATGCTACAGAGAATGAAAAAAGTTTTATCTCTAAATCGAATTGTAATATAGGCATGAATAAAACTAGCTCTGAAGAAGAGTTTAATGGATTTGAAGTTAGTGAAAAATTATTTGAAGATGACAATTTTGATGATTTTGAGTTGTTCAATTGCCCAGATAATCAAATTGAAGAACATTCAAGAAACAATAACCTGATCGATAGTTCGTCCAAACATATCGAAGTAAATCAAATTTCAAAGTTAGAAGATGAAAATGCGTATACTAAACTACGAAATGTAAATAATACTAAAAACATTTCTGAAGAAAAAATTGCGGTACGAAATTCTTTAGAAAATGAAATAAATGGCATAGAGAATAATTTTTTTGATGACGAATTTGATGAGATTTTAACTTGTAATAGGAAAATATTGACTCAAGTAGAATCAATGAAACCGTCTTCCATTAAAGAAGATTCAAATGTAGGAGTAGAAGAAATTTTAGATATTATTTCAGAAAAAGAAAAAATTGATAAATTTAATGTTACAAATCCAGAACTTGAAAATTTTGATTTAAATGATTTTCTTGAGCCATTTGATTCAGATGATAAAAATAACTCTGATGTTGTCATGCCTTCTCAACATTCTATAGATTTAGAAAAAGCAAATAATTTTTTTAAGGATTTCAATGAAAAAAATAATTTTCAAGAAAATGTATTGGAGCAATCATCTTTAGAAGATAAAGATGAGCAAAAAGAAAATAGAACTCCTGTAAAAAATGAAATAATCAATCGTTGGGTGAAAAAATCACCTTCTCTTTTTCGGCAAAAATTAAATTTTGGACGATTGAGATTATTTTCTTCTGCTCAAGAGATTATTGAAAAACCATCAATGAATATGAATGAGAATGATTTCGTAAAAGAGCTCTACAATACATCAATAGAGGTATCAAATAGAGAACTTGTTGATGAAAAAAATCTTTATAAAGATCCTACTCAAAGTTTATTAGATGAAACTATGATTGCAGGTGGTGTTTTAAAAAGACGTTTTCGACAGGTTATTCACAGCAGTGAATCTGAGGTGGAAAATAGCCCGGATCATTTAATAAATGTAAGTAAACTATTTAATATCTTATTTTCAAGAATTTTAGATGTTGATTTCGCAAAATTGAAGATCTGTACAAAAAGTCTTGATATTATTGAAAAATCTACGATCGCCATTCAGTGTTATTGTTCACTGATTTCACAAGCTAATTGTATCATTAAATTTACTAATTTACTAATTTTCTTACATAATATTTGTAATACATGTAAATGCGATTTTCGACTTTATTAAGGCTTCGTTTGCATCGTAGTGCAAATTTCGGAGCCTATTAAGTTTTTAGCAATGGTGGTATATCTCAAAGTATTACTTTCGAAGCATAATTGTATCTTACTCATAAATTTTACGATGTTATTGTAAAAAAAACTAGTCCATGAATATAATTTATTTTCAATTTGTTATAGGTAGCAAGGCAATATAAAAAAGAACGTCGAAAATTAAAGAAAAGACGTTGTGTTTTTGTAGACGATGAAGCTGCGGTAAGTGGTGAAGATAGTAGTGATAATGAAGAAGAGAATGGTTATGATTGCAATGATGGTTTGTCTCAGTTTATTGTTGCTGAAGCGGATGTTACAGAACATACTAATGTAAATATGCAAGCTAAATACTTAGAATCAGTAAGGTAATTAAAATTTACACAAAAAAGTATATAGTAAAATTATTTTAAATTTAAAATGTAATAAATATTTGCAGGTCTCCAAATATGAGGAGAGCAGCTTTTAAGATACCCCCACAACGGCAGTATATGGATATGTCTAAAATATGCTCCCAGCCAGTTATAGAAGAGAGTATAAGTGCTTATAAAGAAGATTCATTCGTTGTGACTGATGATGAAGACGTTTATGATAATGAAATTTCCCAATTATGTCCATTAGAACGAGCTGAGGCAATTCTTAAAGCTAAAAGAAAAGCAAAATCTAATGGTGGAAATTGTAGCGCAATAATGAAAAGTTATAAGCAAAAAAAATGGAAAAAATTAGCTTATGTTTCAGAGGGAAGTTCAGACGAAGATATTAGGTAATATATAAAATTACTGTCTTGCGTAAATTCTGTGATATACTCGTAAAAAAATAAAATAAATTGATTATTAAGTTGTAAGCTAAGAACTTTGATTTAAATATACTGTCGCTCTTGGTATTGAGATTTAGTCGAATAATTCTATAAAAAGGTTTTCAAATATTCATACTTTTATAAAAAAAAACAATTTTGAATGGAAATAATTAATAAAATTTTCAAAATTATAAAACTTTTCATGATTTAAAGGAAATTCATTCGACTTTCTTTGAGTGATTTAAGTTTTTAGTAATCACTAAAATTGGACGCAGAAAATAAAAAGAAAAGAAAAATTAGTTGAATCTTGCGGAGCATTAGTAGGACATGATATTTGTATTTGAGTTAGGCAAAATATGGAATTTTATCCATAGGCATTAAAATTTTAAGAGTTGTATAGGGTGGTCTAAAAATCATTAGACACCATATAAAAATTTGATTTACAATCTCCATTATCAGACGAGCT
>JXPE01003678.1:850-13030 GCA_001015215.1 Holcocephala fusca
AAGCCTCCAAACATTTCTTAAGAGTTCTCTAAAACAATTATATAATAGAAAATTCCCGATAATATAAGCAAATAGGCCTTCAAACAACATTTCTCAAACTTACTAAGATGAATAATCCCTGAAATCTGTGAAGCATTTTCCAGCAAGATTTTCCTAAAAAAGTTTTTTTCATTCTCTACACGAGTACTAAAGAGAAACTTATTTTGTATTCCTTCGTTTACTATGCAAAGTAAAAAAAAATATTAATTTTATTATGCAAATTTTAGAACAGGTAAATTTTCGAACCCTTGAACGAAACACAGGAACCATAACAGCAGTAAATCGAAGCGTGGTGATAAATACACCATTGTGCTTTCAAATTTTTTTTCAATATACGGCTCCAGAGCTTCGAGCCTACAAATGAAATATTGACAAAAACAAAAAGATTTTCTTTTTATTAAATTAAGCCATGCTTATCTCCTTAGCTTATTTGCTCTTACCTCATCTTAAGTCATTTTTCTTTAGGTAGATAACCGAATTTTAATATTTTTCTTATACTCACATAAATAAAGTTACACAGTAGTTGAGATTTTATTTCAATTAACTAAAAGTGAAGTAAGGAGGAAAACCTTTAGGCAGTATTGTAGAACAGTCTGCAAATTCGTTTTGCCAGTAGTAATTGATTTTGAAGCTTGTTTGTACATCCAGAACAGAGAGGTAAATGGTGTTATCGTTATCCTCGTTGGCTATTAATGCCTTTTGATTAATTGAGTAGGGATCTGTCGTGGAGCCTTTCGAATAAGAATACAAGTAAAAGAAGGAATTGCTTCTTTTAGGTAAGCTCGTCCTTTTAAATAATGGAAATATATATTAAAAGATAAGATCCTACTTTATTATATTTTAAAAGATTTTATCCGCATTAAAAACACAAAATCAAAATGAATTTATTTTCTTTGTAATCTTTGGGTGCTATCAGTAAGGGCTTAAATGACAAGCTTTAAATATTTAATTCAATTTTTGAATATTTTTATTATAGTGTGTGGTTTGTTTCACTGATCGATTCATATACACGTACTGAAAATTTACATCTTATCACAGCTTACTTTCTTACTTTTTTTTAAGCCGGCCGTTTTTTGTTCTACTTAAATACAAATTGTAGCTATCTTAACCACTTTTATTAACGCTGTTAATTCACTATAGAATCAAAATCATAAAAAAGAAACTTTACCTTTTTGTTTTGTTTTTCCATTTTTAAAATCACATCCTTTATAACCACAGATAAGGTCGGTGTTAATCAAAAATGTTTCATNCATCATTCCTGGTAACATTTTGCATATTTTTAACTCTGTTCAAAAATAAGAAGTTATTAATTTTGCATATATTTAAATTTTATAATCGTGTAAAGAAAGTTGTAAGAAGTTTCAATTAAATTCATAAAGTTACAAAAATAAGAAGAAAAACTATTTAAAAACAGAGAGAGTTTCAAAAGAAAACTTTAAACAAGGAACTTTCTTCTTACGTTGAGAATGTGAGAATCATCTATGAATTCTAATAACTGAAGAAGNTTTTAAAATCACATCCTTTATCACCAGATAAGGTCGGTGTTAATCAAAAATGTTTCATCATTCCTGGTAACATTTTGCATATTTTTAACTCTGTTCAAAAATAAGAAGTTATTAATTTTGCATATATTTAAATTTTATAATCGTGTAAAGAAAGTTGTAAGAAGTTTCAATTAAATTCATAAAGTTACAAAAATAAGAAGAAAAACTATTTAAAAACAGAGAGAGTTTCAAAAGAAAACTTTAAACAAGGAACTTTCTTCTTACGTTGAGAATGTGAGAATCATCTATGAATTCTAATAACTGAAGAAGAAAAACATGTTAAAATTCTCAAATGTGAAACGTAGAAGGATGTAACTACTACAATTTCACTGTTTTTTTACCTGTTTGCTCGTAAGGAGATATTGCCCTTTATGGACACGTTTCCATATTTATTTTCTATCTCGTATGCATGAAAATGTGTTTCAATCGAATTTTATTCGTCTTTCGGGGTTATAGCTGCGATATCGCTTCCGCTGATTGCATTTGTGTCTTCTTATTCGTCCTTTTTCTTCCAGTTATATAAACTTCAAGGATATTTCCAAGATAAACGAAGCATAAATTATCGAAATATAAAAGAAATATTTTTATATTTTCACTAGAATGCTGGAATATAATAGTTTTGAAATTATTCCAAGAGAGATTTCTTTACCTCTTTATCTTTTTAATATCATGGAATATTGTCTTTTGAAATGGTTGTGACTGACTGCTACCAAACTTAGTTCTGTCTAAGAAATTTTCACAAATAAATTCGATTTTTTTTGGAATACTGCTATACATGAAAAAAAGCTCAATCAATATTGTATAGCCCTATATAGAAATATTGCAATAATATAATTACAATATATTGAAAAGTTTGACGTGGATTATATGCCCTCAGTACTCTGAAAATGCTTACCATGTTCTTATACAGATCGATTGTATTATGCCTTAAACTTCCTCCTATATTGCTAAACAAATTTTCGGAAATTCAGATAGGAAGAAATTCCAGGGGTATCTTTCTGAATTTTGTAAAATGGGTGATATTAAACAAATCAACAGAGTATACATCCTTAAGCTAAAAGGAAATTATTGCATATTCAGCCCTTAAGGAAAATATTTGTTTCTTGTCATTTTTAGTTCATGTGGCACCCTTATCGTTCTTCAGTATTTATTTGATGATTACTTTGCATTTCATAATACCATAACATGGTAACTATTTGGGTTGTTACCCCCGATGACCTAAGCAAAATAATCATTCCAACATTGACGAAGATAATTTAGTACTTGATCAATTTACGTCTACTTTTGCAAATGCATAACAAACTGTTTATTCCATTAATTTCAGTGTTAAAATTCAAAATGGGTTATCCTTCTACCGAAATGCAGTGATTAGTAGTCACAAGTTTTACATGCAAGCCTGGGCATTTTATCATTTCATAATTAGTTTATTTACGTTTGGAATAGTAAAAAGCAATTAAGAAATCATACATAATTATTTTCAATGCAATTATGTTGCTTTTGTTTTTGTAGTTTTTTATGGGAGCACTATTTCATAAGAGCATCATAATTTAGGGAAAGCCATTTAAAACAGCACTGAAGTGCTATGACGACAAATAATTGAAATAATGGTTTTATCGTATTGATTTTAAAATCTGTAGAAAAATGAGATATGAAGAGCATGTTATTTCTATTTACCTTAATCTACTTCATTTCTTTATTACGAGTCCATCAAGTATTTTGTGCTATTCGCATTAAAAAAACTTTTTTAAGTACACGAGAATAGTCGTCTTTTTTCTGTTCTGTAAAATAAAAACGAGAATTTATATTAAAATTCAAATAGAAGCTAACTATAATTAAAAAAAAAGAAAAATAATAATAATATTACCTCAATAAATTGTTGTTAAATCATCTACTCTTCGCTTAGTTACACTTAGTGTTCTTTTTTGTTGAATTTAACATTTAAAAAACACGCCAGTTTTTCCTTTTAACAGCAAGAAAAAACTTTTCTATCAGCTTTTGCAATTGAAGAAGTAAAATTGTTTTCATTGGAAAGGTTGAAAAGCTGGACACAAAAATTCAGGAAGCAGTGAACATTACTCGTCGCCTTTTCAAACCTTTATATAACCACCCAGCTAAGGAAAAAACAAGCAACCTTTTTTATAGCATTCCTGCGCCATACTGCTACACCATAATGGCCATTTTCTGTTGTTTACCATAAAAATGCAAATGCATAGCATCCGTTTTGGTATTTTTATTAGTCGCTACTGTGTTTAATTATGTAGAATTGCATGCGATTAAATTTGTCAGGAAGCAACATTAAGAATTTCGATTGAGGAAATCTTGTGGTCGGATGCCAAAACATTTTAATCAACGATAACAATGTTAGTGCGATAATAAAAATTCTCTAACAACCAATTCAAACAGCGATTTCTGTGCACTTGTCCTTATGTGCAAATATTTCAATTGCATCCTTTCGATAATTAAAGTGCTGATAAGTACTTGTTCCGGTGTTTAAATAATCGTAGTGAGCTATTTTTAATCTTATTTAGGTTATTTAGATTCNTAATAATCGTAGTGAGTTATTTTTAATCTTATTTAGGTTATTTAGATTCGAATATGTAACTGCTCAGTAATTTACCAATTTTGATATTTACGTAAATTTAGTTTTAAATGCTTTCAGTTCGTGAAGAAAACAGCACTTTTCAAAAAGTTTATTTTAATTTTTCTTAAGGGAACGAAACAGAACAACATCTAACTCTAAAAATTCTACAGATTTTTTTTATAGTACATTTATCCATATTTTGAATTTATTTAATAATTCCATAAGAATTCACTGTAAGTATTTCAATAAATTTGCACAATATATCCAAGGTGATGCACCAAAAATGTAACTATTTGATATTCTATGCTAGAACAGCAAAACCATACCACGTACATTTCCCATATCCCGATGAGTTATATGTGAGTTTCAATACTCACTCCTCCATGAAAGCAAATCTATTGTTTGTACTCAATTCTTTCAGATCATTTGTTCCCTTTCTATAGCAAGGTTAGAGGAGCTATTTCTACCAGCTACCAACTTACCTACATGCATATCTTCTTTAATATAGAAACGCAATTGAAAAGAGGTATCCTTCAAATAAATGTATAGAATTCCAATATATCTTCCTGACACTGAAATATCAACAATTCTCAGTAGAAAAGCTTTAGTGGTTTTGAAGGACACGTCTTGTTGAATCAGCAGGATTCTTCTCATTCACTTAAACCTAAACTAGATATTGCTTGTCATATGTAAAGACTTTCCTTTCGTGTTCATCACATATTACACATTCGATTACAAGTGTCTTCTACACCAAGATTAAACTTTACATCGAGTTTTCAACTACTCTTATACCAAATCAAAAGGTGCTGAAGTTCTATGTATTTTAAGTGAATTTTTGAATACGTAACGAATAACACCACTGCTATTACTTTTAAAGAAGTTTATCAAGTTTAAAAAAAAAAAACAAATTACTAATGGTACAAATATTCTAATGATATCATAAAGATTTATTAAAAGTAACAAAACGTCACAATGTTATCCAAAATCCTACGAAGATCAGTTCAAAAATTAAGTTGACACAGAAAATAAATCAACAGTCATATCATGGAGTTCATTCTTCAGTGGAGAAATTTTAAAAGAATTAGAATCAGATTGCACATTGAATATTGGCATTCGCCCTTTTTTCTGCCTACAATTCCTTTTAATTTACTTGGGTATTATTTTATAATTGATGAGATTAAATCCCACTTTACATTTACCATTTATCAAGGCCCAAAGAGACATGTCCACTCTTTCAATTTCCGTCAATCTAAATATATTTTCAATCAATCTTGAATACAAGTGGATTGNATATATTTTCAATCAATCTTGAATACAAGTGGATTGTACTAATTCATTTTTGCTAAGTAAACTCTGATTATTTTATTAATAGCATAAATCCATCTTCGGTACGTAAATCTTGTTTAAAAATTTCACTATTTTTGGTGAAAGCAACCAACCTTCTCGCACGAAGGAACTATCAGAAGTTGCATTTTGCAGAATTTCTACTGTAATGTTTTTTTTTCGGAAAGAGTCTCGTGATAAAATGCAAATTTCTTTTCAAGTTAAATTTAATTCTGCATTTTGAGTATTTTGTGTATGCGAGTTTTGATACATCCGTTTTAAAATTTCCCTTAAAAAACGATTATTTAATGGAAATTTGAAATTACTGATGGAAAATCTTTCTTTATAATTAATTGTGCAAAACTGCAATATTTTTAGTACATTCGCACTTATATAATTCTCTTTGCAGATTTTGTAATGGCACTCAAAAACGTGTCCGTCACAGTACCGACAGCTGTAAAAAAAGGTGATAATGCCCTTCTCGTATGCAACTATGATATGGAAGGCGACACATTGTACTCGGTGAAATGGTACAAAGGACGTAGAGAATTTTATCGATACACGCCAAAGGAAAATCCAGCAATGAAAACCTTTACAGCTGCAGGAATTAATGTTGAGGTAAGTTTAATTAATTTATGTGATTTTTTCTTGAGATACCCTCCGGGGGAGTATCATATTTGAAGTCGATCAGGAGGATTTGATCACTCTACAATTTTTTTCCGACATGCTAAAATTACTTAACTTACCCCAAACAAATTTACAATAGCTTTAAGCTTTATAGAAATTCAAAACACATCTGTAACTTGCCAAGATTTATAATTTTTTCTAAATTTAAAAAGTTTATAATGTCTTTGGAAATAAGAAATGAATTTTTCTTTCAAAGTCTAGTGGCAATTTCATGGAAGAAATTATTACCAGAGTGTACAGAATTCTCCATTAAGGACTTCGCAACCCTAAGAATGAAAGTAATAATTTCCAAACTAATTTGGTATGAATACAGAAAATTACCACATAGATGCACTTGAAGTGAACAACTTCATAGTAAATACCAAAAATGCAGAATTTGTAAGAACAAATGAAAATATCCAACCGCCAATATAAAACTACTCGAATGAGTAAGATTTGAACTGATATTTTTCTTCGCATAACCCTGCTTAAATAGCTTTTTGTTATCATTAAAATAAATTTAAATTTAATTTACTTACAGCGTTCGTTATCAAATCAGAGCCATGTTGTACTCTCATCAGTTCAACCATACATTTCAGGGAAATTTAGTTGTGAAGTATCTGCAGATGCTCCATCATTTCACACAGTTATAGTGTCCGGAGAAATGGAAGTTGTCGGTAAGTATCTAGTTGACATGTTTTAACCGTAGATATTATCCTGACATTATTTATCTGATGAAAATTTAAATTTTATCCCATTAAAATGAAAATTTTCACTTTACAGAATTTCCTGAACAGCGGCCAACAATGACTGGCATACATTCGAGGTATAGGGTTGGAGATATAATTAATGGAAATTGTTCGTCAATGAATTCCAAACCAGCTGCCAATCTGACGTGGACTATAAACGATATCCCGGTGAGTATGTTATTTTTTTAATATTTACAAATAATTTGTAATTAGTTTACGTATTGTAACATAATACCTTTTCTTCGAGAATATCAGCTTAAAATATTTATCTAGAAAAAATTTGGTCTACGTCGTCCCAAAGATTACAGGTGAGAAGATGAATGTATTAAAAACTACTTCGAATTACTCAAAACTGTGTTGTCTATGCGAGTGTTATTTAATTGTACATCTTACTATTTCTACATTTTTCCATACTCATTTTTGTAGCTTAATATAATGAACGTTTTTTAAGTCCTTAATTGAAGAAGTAGTACACACTTTAAACTCATCTAAACCCTAAACCATAACTCAGAAAAGAAATCGAAAACCATTTTTTTTTTGTATATAAACATCCTTGACATCCAAGTTAAAAGACTTTTCTAAATTTAATGAGTTCTTGTAATTCTTTTCTTTCACTACCAATTTGATTGAAGCAAATTTCGTTTTAAGTTAAAAAATAAAAAAGCTTTGATAACAAAAACAAAAACAAAAACAAAAACAGAAACACTGCAAAACGGCCATGTGTATGAATCGATTTACAAATGGGTCACTCTTTTAATTAAAACACCATTACTCATATCGGATCCCGGGTAGAACAGGCTGTTTAACAAACTTTTAATTGCCCTGAATGGTAGCTTTTACAAAAGGATTCTTTCCATGGTTGCTTTAAATTTATGGGAATTCTTTGAAAATGACGTATGGCTGTTCCATAAAAAGTTTGGGATGTTCCCACGAGTGCAATTTGGTAAAAACATTGGTAAGGACTGCTTTCGATAAATGTGTACCATTCACATGTTGCCACTCTACCGGTCCAGACTTGGAGTCCGAGAAAATTGCCCCCCTGTGCTCACATAGTACATTCACCCATTATAAAAGTTTAGCCAAAGTGGTTTTTTTTACACTACAAATGACTAGATTGGGAATTTTTAATTCTGTTTGAATAGAGAACTATCTCTGGAGAACTATAACTCTTTCGTTTATGGTTAAAGGAAAAACTATAGCATTGTAAGTGATTCCAAGATTTGCTTATGAATAAAATAATCAAAGTTATGATGGGACATAGCAATTCAAAATGTTCACAGGATTATATAGAAGAAAAATTATTTGTTCATTTGTTCAATTATTGAGGTGTCTCATCAAATCTAAAACTAAATTGATATGAAATTTTATCACAGCTATGAAGGTATTAGAAGCTACTGAGTATTGCAAAAAGATTTGAAAAATTTAAATCGTTTCAGTAGAACTCAAATTTCTCTTAACAAAATTTACTAAATAATTTTTTATGTATTTCAGGTTTTAACACCTTACATCAAAGAATATGAGATAATAAAAAATTTTGAGGGAAGCTTAGAATCTTCAGTAGTCGAGATAAATTTTATGGCAACACCGCAGCATTTTATTAGAGGACGATTGAAGGTAGGTTCTTGCATGAATTACGAATAAATTAAAATCCTACAACTTTTGTAGATCATGGAGCTTTCGTATTATTCTAATTAAATTTATTTTGTAGAAATAATAAAATTTTAATCGATTTAATTACTTTTTAGCTCAAATGTACTGCCCGAATCCATGATATATACGAGCAAGATATTGAAAAATTCATTGAAGAAGACAGACCTAGAATTTTAGCATCCGGCAGATCACCAGATGCTAACTTGTTTCCTTTCGATCAGTCAGCCGATGGAGAATTAACAGAGCAGAATGAGTTATATTTAACACATTACAGAGGTCTGTATTATTTTGCTCTTTTCCAATATAATTCCATTTGAATGCTTAATTGTAGATTAATCTTAAAAACACTGTGATTATTTTAATTTAATCGAAAATTAACTAGTCAGACAACTACAATACAACTCATAAATAACAACTACACTAATTTAAAATAAATTGCTTGTGAAAAATTCCTCCTCCATACCAATATTGCCTTTTCTAAGTATAAAAGTCCCACATTTCACATTTAACTAATTTTAACAAAATATATTTTCTAAATATCTCTTGAAAATAAAAACCATTTGTAAAATGCAATACAAGCCATATAGCTTTAATTTTTCCTCCTCAACACCAATATTTAAGCAATAACAAACCCTCTTCACAAAATTCAATGATGGCACGTATCACTACAATTTTCCTCAGTCTTGAATTTTTCTCGGATTTGTTAGTTCCAACAAAAAAGACCACAAAAAAGAAATTGCATTTCGTTGCACATCTTTTACTTAATCAAACTACCAATAAAAATACTTCGCGTATTGCACAGCCGGGGTCAATATATTGTAGTTAATATTTTCCTACATCCGATTTCTGCCACATAAAGACGACGAGCTTAGAGTCCACAAGTTCACATATTTAGGAAGTTAAAAAGCACCATTAACAACAAAAATGTTCACTGTAGCAAGTTTTCTACCTTATTGAGTTAACACTTGATCAATACGTTCCAGGATATTGCATTTATGTCCCTGAAATAGTGTTTCACAACGTTTACGTTCGGCATCTAAATTTATAAATTGGACAACAATAGAATTTATTTCTTAAACGGTACGACAATATTAGGGGAGAAGAAAAAAATAAAATAGGTACTGGAAAATACATTAAGATAAACCAGAAACATGTCACGCCTGAGGGAAATTTGGAAAATTGACCTTAACAAGTTGTTGCATTAACTTAAAGTCCAGTAAAAATATTGACCTTAGCTTACCCAAAAGAGGTCAAGTTGTGGAAATGATTTTTATCTGATTTCCCTGTAGTATACTTTTAAAAATTTGAACTCAGCTATATAATGGCTCGATGTTAAGATTCAATAGGGCCGCAAATCATGATATTATGTAGAGTAAACTATTTATCTTGAGTATTTCTGAACTTCTGAACTTTTCACTAATTTATTATTAAGGAAGTAATATAAGGATATCATTTATTGTGTGCTCAGCTTTCACTGCAAAGCAAATATCTACATTTTAAATCACATAGTACCAAAATAGATAAGGCTACCACAAACTAGCTGAATAATGGCTACCGATTCAAAAGCACTTTTACAATATATCTTAAACATTAAAAAATCCTCTATACCTTTCTATACTTTAGATAGTGCTGGTATTAGCCTACAATCTTATATTTGTATCTTATGATTCTGCCCATCTATCAGCAATTCTTATTTCTTCTTATTTCAAGACGTACTTATAGTTTTTAGATAAAGGTTTTAATATATTATTTCAAAATAGTAAATTTAAAATGATCTTACCATATTTTATTTTATTTTAGCAGACATGGCATCATCAGGTTCATCATTATCAATAAAACGTGTCAGATATAATAAGGCAGCATTAAATAAACTGGTAGACACAATTAGCTATTTCGATTTAATGCTGTGCGCTACGTTAATTTTATTGATCATCCTCAAAAATGGTAATGTGGATAGCTTTATCCAAACCTCAAGCTATAGAAATTTCAATTATCAAACATCAACAAGCTCTTACCGCTCACAAAATCAACCACCACAACAAGGACGACAAATTTCAGAAATAACAGTCATAAAATGCAACTACAAAGATGCCAATAAATTGAGAATTATCAAGTCCTGATAATCATACAAAAGCCAAATTAAAATTTAAGTCTAGGACTGATTAAACACAAATCGATTTTCCTCAAAAAAACTTCAGGAAAATTAAATATTTGCTATACAGGAGATAATAAATGAGAAATTTAAAAATTCGTTAAGTTCAAAAGCAACTTCTTGAGAAAATAAATGTTGTCTTGTTGTTTTTAGTATTTCGAAAAATTATCAATTTCAAGCTTTTCTAAAATAACTCAGCAAAAGCTAACAAACAACAAATGTGGAAAAATACCATTGCTTCGTTTAATCCAAATCGTAATTTTTTTTAAGCTATTCTTAAGTTATTTTAGAAATTAATCGTTTAGTAGCCACTTTGGAAGTACCCAATTTTTATTTTTGTATTAATATTTTTTTAAAGACTGACTTAATGTCGGCACTAAAGCAAATCACATTTACTTGAGAATTAATTCGGAAACAAAAATGTGTTAAAATCAAAATTTGCTAGTATTACAATTGAAAATAAGTTTTTTTGCATGCTGATTGTATGTTGCTTGCATGTAAGTTGCATGTTTGTTTTTTTTAGTTATTGTTTTATTTGCAATTGAAAAGCTTAAGTAAAAATAAATATAGCATGCAATTTAAAAATTTATACTTTCCATTCTACCGAGGTATTTTTCGTAATTATTTCCAAAGAATTGCAATGTTGTTAATTATTTTAGAAAAGCTCTAACCAGAATAAATTAAATCAGAAGAATAAATGAATTTTGTAACTTTAATCAAAAAACTAAAAGCGAATGAAAAGCTCTCAGTTTGTACTTTGCAGTAAGAAAATAAGAAAATTTTTTGTAGATATCAACAAAAAAAAAAATGTATTACTAATTTTAATAAAACAATCGCGAATTTATCTGAAAATGTAATGTAAAACACCTACCAATGGCTTCAGTTATGACTCCTGCTGTTGTTCCTAAAAACTGGAAAAAGTTAATATTCAGCATTAGAACAAAAATTTAATTTAAAATATAAGTAAAATTCTTATGTTTTTTTTTGTATTCGCATAAAAAAGCTTAAAACTCTTATTATTACTTCGTTAAATCACTAAATTTCATTCTGTTTTAGTTAAACAAAATCGTTTTCATTTCAAATTACCATTTTATTTTTGAGATACATAAAATTTATAAAAATAGCCTAACCATTAGCCCCTATTATCTGGAGAGATGGTGGAGATGCAGAGATTTATAAATCTCATCAAATGTTACACCTGTTGATTTTTTCACATTGTTCGAATGCAATAGTTTTCATTTTAACTTTTACGAAATTTTAATTATTCGATGAAATTTAAGTTCAAATCTTCACACTCTTTTTATAAAATTTNGAGAGATTTATAAATCTCATCAAATGTTACCTGTTGATTTTTTCACATTGTTCGAATGCAATAGTTTTCATTTTAACTTTTACGAAATTTTAATTATTCGATGAAATTTAAGTTCAAATCTTCACACTCTTTTTATAAAATTTTATCCAGAACTAACTCTTTAA
>JXPE01003786.1:8438-21244 GCA_001015215.1 Holcocephala fusca
TTATATAAATGAGGCATTTGTGGACTTAATCTAAGCCTTTGAAAGTACGTGCTAAATTTGGAAAGGAAAACAAAAACTGGCTTATGTTGAGTTCCTGCTGGTTGTTACGCTTCCATTTATTGAAAATTGAGATAAGCAGCTCCAAGTAGTAGCTGTTTACTTACCTTTTTGGTTTGGATTTCATGAAAAGATTATACAGCAGAATCAATTTGTTAGGTTGCGATATCATAGTAATTTAAAATCTTCAATGTAGAAGAAGAAACGCACTATTTTAGGTGCAACCAAACTTTCTCAATTAAATTGGTAGTGGTATTTCTTTCTAATATGTTTATTTTATCGCAGTATCACGTTTATTATTCGATGAGTTCGTTAATGCCTGATAGATGAAAAATGTATTATTGTTGTTAAAAAGATGCGAAAAGTATTAATAAATCAGTAGTGATAATGCAACTGTGCTGTATTGTAATATGTTGTGCATCGTATGCAAATTTGATGTAATGATATATAACTACGTATGTTGGGACTAATTCCCCTATTGGTTTTTTTGCAATAATTGCGGTTACAAATAGGGATTCTTGCAGCTCTTACAATAACCACGAAATTTACAATGGCATACGTTAGCAGTGATAAGGTATTGTCATCTACTTTCCTTCAGTTTCCTTCGGCTCGGCATATAGTACGATTTTCGTTGACAAATCTCATGCATGACGTTAGTGAGAGCTGTCATTTATCTGACAGCTAAATGTTTAAAACGTCATGCTAGCTAAAATCATTTTCGTGGCGAGTGTTATCAAATTATACTTTCCGCAGAATTGTAACAAGTTACATAAATGACACTGTCGGGATAAATTCCATACTGGAACATACCTCTCGGTCGGAGCGCCCATTTTCTAAATTATTGATTGCAAATGCTATGTTTATTTCCGTGCGCTTATGAAGCAATGACTTGTACTTTCCTATTTCCCAAAATCTCCTTCTATTTCTTCCATTTCCTATCATTATTAGTTTATAAAGCAAACAAGCTTACAAAGTGTTTTCAACTTTTGGAAGGATAAAAAGTAGGGAGATTTTGAAACTAGCACTCTCCTATTTTTCTATTTACGTTTCTAATTTTTTTTTTTTTTTTAACCATGTGGGCTGAGTATCGAGGTTGCAGGGAAACTTAAATTCGAGTACTTCTAAGACATTTTTGGTGGAACATTGCCACAGCTCAGTGATTTTAAACCAGACTAAAATTTAGGATCTTTCAAAAGGAAAAATGAACCCTTTTAATATAATCACGCTTATAGCCAATTTCAATAATTGATGCACGGTTCGCTGTTGCAGTATACCGCTCTGTATATTGCGTATGACTTTACTGTCCTAAAATTTTTTAGAAAAAAATTAAGTTTGCGAACACTTTATGCAGTGTGAACAGAAAACACCTTAACCTCATTACGATTTTAAAGCTCCGCAAGGAAAACTTTGTAAACTTTGTTGAAAAATTTTCTTCCACTCATCAGAAAATTAATGGTAGATAGGCGTTCAGAAACCCCTATTCAGTGCCCAAGTTATTGCGATTATTTCAGTAGTTTATGATTCTTTAAGAAGAATTAAATTTCAAATGCACAAGTACTTGCTTTTGACTCTATCATCAGAATAATTTTTTACATTTAACTCAAATGCTAATTTAAAATCTGAAAATAAAAACTTTTTTTTGCATATTACGAAATTTTGGCTAGAATACTAAAATTCATACAACAAAAGTATATTTCAAAAGTCTTGCGTAATCATATTTGCAAATATTTTTATGGTATCTAATATGGCAAATAAAATAAATAAGATACAATGATCTTTTTATAATTTTAGCATTTGTTGAAAACAAACAGCAATTGGACATCAAAAACGAATAACAATGTTCGTAGACATGGCCAAAACTCTGTCTGTCAAAAAACGGAGTCGAATTAGAGAGTAATAGTAGAATGTAAATTTAAACCCTGGACAATATTTAAGGTTAAGTAGAAAATTTGTTCGGCTTCGTTTACATCCTTTAAATGTTTTTTGAGCAATTGCATGAATTACATGATTTGAATAATCCAAAAAATTCTCAATTACCAAGATAGTAGGATTTCCTAAAAACGAATTAAAAATAAAACTGTCATAACATTCTTCCTAGTGTTAAAAAAGATACCAAATATTAGCTAATTGTGAGAATCGAAATAAAACAAGGTTTGAGTCTTTCCCGCAGCGAAAAATTAGGTCTTAAAACAGAGATAGCAAAATAATAAAAAAAAAAAAAAGTAGGTCTGCTGTAGACAACTCATTTACGAGTACGAATTATAAATGACTTTAGTGAACATTTGCGATGTTATAACACCCGCAAACAGTGTGGTAATTTTTAAGTAACTAATTGAAAAAGTAGAGAAGGAAAAGTGGCTTCCAACAATTAGAATTATGTCCGATCTTCGCAACAAATGTTTTACTTACCCAATAAATTAATAAAAAATAACTTTAATAATTAAAATAATTTTAAAAAAAAATCAAAAACTTTTATTTCTGGGATCAAAAGAGCTCTGATAAGAATACCATTAAGGAAGGCAATCTGTTTCTTTCCAATTGAAACGTAGAAGGAAATTTACCTATTGAAGAACAACTGGTATTTTTGTAAATGACGTCAAAACTCATCCGTATATATTTTGTTATCCTCCCAATGAAAGAACTAACCAAAAAGATAAAGATACTCGTGTATGCTAAAATATGTTGAAAAAAAATTAAATGAAAAAACTAATGATGTCAAAGATGATGATGACGATAAACGCTATTCGGCAGCAAGGGATGTCTTGAATTTGGCAAGCTCAATGCTATTCAAATTTAAAGCCTTCTAAATTAGTTTTCATATTCTTTGTGTATCGGGCCAGAAAAGCAAGTGCCATGAAAGCAGTTAAGGCTATAAAATTTGTTTGAAGAGATTATTAGGATGTTTCGTTACTCGAGCATTTAAAGCTATTTATGGGCTATTTCATTCGCAATTTAAATATACTTTGCTTACTTTCTTAATGCAAGCAAAACGGACACACGATCTCCTCTTTCTTACGTGTCCTTTTTTAAATCGGTATTTCTTTTAAGCTTTTTACTCTTTCGGATGAAACGGTCATTGCATATAGAGAAGTTTTAGTTAAACTTATGGGGTAGTGCCATCAATCACTTTAGTACTTTCAACATGATAATGACATAATTTGCGTCTTTTTGTGGCTTTCATGCACTGATAACGAGATTTCTATTCCTTGCGCTTCGAACAAAATGCAACAAAATAATATTAAAGATCAATGTAGATGGCTGTATAAAAATCAGCCTTGCAGTAGATTAGCATTTTTTTTACCTAATTCGATTGGCATCTAATGCGCTTTTGTTCTCTTTTATCTATTAAAGTTTGCGTTTTCTATAAAAATTAGTTAAAATTTTTATTTTTATGGTTTTAAATACAGTGAAAAGAACATTCAAGATGGTCATCTGATAATAATGAAGTTATTTAAAAATTTATTGGATGAATGGATGTGTATTTCTTTTTCCTCTTAACCCTTTTAAATTAGTAAATGAATTCACCTATCATGTCAAGCATTTTAACGGAAATGGATGGAATTGTAAACTGCCATTACTCAGTGTATTTATTGGTGGTAATTAGTAAAATCGCTATGCATGGACTTCCCTTTCAATAGTCACCATAATATTTCGAGCTTTTCGAATTATTTTCATCTACAAATGAGAGCTGCGGAATGAAATATCTGTTCCTGGGCGGTGTAGCTTACCTAGAATTTAGTAATTTGAAGGTTGGTTGTGTACCTAGTAGTTTATAGTAAATAACCTTGTTGCAAAGTCTTTGTATTGGTTCAGTGATAATGTGTGCCACCGACACGATTAGGGAAATCCCCAATACCGTAGCTCAATAACTTAATATTTATTTATTTGATTAATTTATCTGAGAATTTCGTTTAATGTTTAAGTACCTTCTCTTTCTGGTATTGACTTTTTCATATTTGCACTCAGCTCACCACTCGGCCACATTATTATGCATAGCTTGCGTCAATGGGGGCCAGGAGTCGATCAAAGCGTGCACGTAATGTCAGAAGAAATTGCTCTTGTTTTAAGTTAATTGGCTTTAATTGGCTTTTATCGATTGATTGAAATCTATTAAAATTGTTTCGCTTGATAGGTTTTCGATTGATAGTCAAGAATTTTTTGCTGCAATCCGAGTATAAATTCTTCAATATTTCGCGTGATGTTAAACAGTTTTTATTTAAATACAAACAAAGAGCGATAGTCTCCCAATTTACACCTATAAAAAATATTAAAAGATAAATAAAAATGATTATTCCCTAAAGTGTTTTCGTAATTTTAACTTTTTTTGAGAAAAAGCATCAAGCATCAAAAGCTTATAGAACTTTTCTTTTAATCTTTTATATTTTACTTTATTTGTTTGATTTGCGATATTTTTTGTTAAAGGCTGGAGAATAAATAAATGTAGGTTAAACAATTGCCAATGCCCTTTGATACAGGTTGAAGAAGTTAGGCTAAATGGAATAGGTACGAGTACATAGTTTGTTTACCTACTCAACTTAGTTGAAAATATTATAGCTTAACAATGGTTGAGACTTTCGGATGGAAATCTAATATCAGAAAATAGTTCCCATTCGAAAGACTTCAGTATCATCAGATCTTATCAGCACGCAAAACTTTAAACAGAATGAAAGTTTTATAATGGATGCTAAATTCAAATTAATTGATAATGAGAGTTGGCAAGCTCTAGATAAAATATATTATGAGTTAGAATTTTCAAGACACTGATTTTTTTGGTTATCGGTGAAAATGCTGAGTTTTATTATCTCAGCTAATAATAATTTTCTTATTTCATTCTAGGAAAAAAATAAAAAACGAATGAATACTTTCATATTATTTCTCACATCAAGATATCAAAGTAAAATATAGTGCTAAATAGATGAAGGACGTAGAGCATATAAATACGGGCAATTCTAATTTCTAGACCTAATATCAATAAATATTGTGGTCCATATAATCTTTCTTGTTATTGCTTTAAATAAATGCTTCGGTTACAAGTCTATCATGCAAACTCCTGACATTTAATAATGACATTTTGAAGAGAGCTAAGAGTAACTAAGTTATTTCATTTACGATGCATGTAAAGTAAATTTCAGTAGCTTCTAATATACGAGAGCTAAAAAATATTTTGATTTAAATAAGTTCAAGTAAAGAACTGTGTCAGTGTGTACATCTTTAATTTAAATTTAATTGGTGGGTAATATTCGCATAAAGCCACCTGTAACTTATGCAACATATGAAATGAATTCACCTGAGGTTTATCAGAATTTAATTTTCAATCACCCCATCAAAGTTTCAAGTAAAGACTTTTCGCAGTCAAGGGAAGAATTCCTGACTACAATTTGTTTCTATGTTCAATGTTCACCTGGATCTGAGTTTAGATTTATCTCTGGAGAAACAATCTGTTTTTTTTGGTACAGGGATCAGATGTTGCCAGTAAGTAAGGTACGATTACCTTTGTTATTTCTCTAGTAATTAGAAATCAGTTCTAGGGTGTTTTGATTAAGACGGCGGTCCTCTATTAATCAACAAAATTGATATTTTGCTGAAGAGTGTGCCACACTTGAGGTTTATGTTAGCTGTACAGGATTGATTGGGGGTAAACCGATTTTCATTTTAAAAGTTTTAATTGGTATCCCGCTGTTGTACAGAATGAGTTCTATAAGATGAATTTTAATCAACAGGCCACATTTTTCGAACGCAGTTTATGAGGAAATACATGGGGTTCAGGTGAATCGTTAATGAGGTGATTCCGTGAAAAATCAAACAATTTGATACTTAAAGTTATGCAAATTAATACTTTATCCAGTGTTATACACAAAAAAAAGATTTTGTTTTGAGAATTTCAAAAAAGCGTGTAAAAAGGTGGGATTATTACTCTAAGACGTATTTTTTTGACCCTCTTTTTTGGGATAAGTTTAATATCCATTGTATGATAATGGTGAGTAATTCAGAGAAATTACATTTGCTTTCGTTGCTGTTTATTTGAACACCGACTAAATCTAAGTCGAAAAAGAAAATACTGTGCAGAGAGTATAAGGTTTTAAAAATTGTAGTACAGCTTAAGAAGTTTTGTTAGGGCTTTCTAGTTTTATTTAATTTTAACTACAGCACAGTCGCGTTTTATTTAATTTGCACATTTTAGTATGCTGATTCATCTCCCAATTACAGAACTGGCAGTTCTTGTTTCCATAGGTAACACGCCTTACCTGTGTGCAACTGCAATAATTCTTGTTTTTCTTCTATTATAAAACTCAAATTTTGAATCTTAAATGTAAATTTGCTAGCTATACAAGCTGATAACTGACTAGAAGTAAATTTAATGTTAGTACAAGAAAGCACATTCCAGCACATTCGCTTAGTAAGCATTAAGCAAAAATATAATTTAATAAAATAAGACTTTACCTTATTAATTTGCTTGGAGGTTTCCTAATCACATCGAATTTTGTCAAAATTTAAGGATTAAACAAGTGAGAAAAGGTGATACATTAAGTTACTAAGCATAAGTGATGAGATAAATGACATTGAAGCATTTTTCTATGGTGGAAAAATATTTATTGTATAAATATAATGGAGTTATATAAAGAGACTAAGCTATAAAAGTTGGTGCATTTAATAAATTGCAATTGCTTCGTTAGTAGGCATACAGGTTAATGTATGCATTAATCTAAATAAAATTCAGTTTTTACATTCACCTGGTTTTCATGAAACCAGCGGTAAAAAAACAAAACATACTTCGTGTTTGACCAATTGCTTCCTTAATTGCATGCTTAAATATTTCCGTTTTTATCTTCGTTTTGAATTAATTGAATTGTCTAAGAACGTGACTCTTGAATTACCACCAAATGAGTGTAAATACCCTAGAAATGAGTTAAGCTCTGGAGAGGAGAGTAGGAATAATGTTTGACTAAAGGGGGCTCCGTGTCCTCCAAGTGCTTGCACACGGCGAACAAGTAAAAAGTAATTCAATTAACGGAAGCAGAGTTTAATTAACGAAGCAATAATAATTGCCACAAAACAGTGATCTATCAATTAAATTGAAACAGCAGCACGACGCGGTAGATGTGATAGAAAGTTTCTAACAAGCTCCTGATCCCCTACTCATCATTAGCTGAATCTTCTAAAAACTACATCTACATATCTACCTTCCTGAAATATTACGGAATGGTAAAACACATAGTGAAAGATATGCAGTTTTATAGAACCCAATTCCAAAATATTTTTATGCGGCATCGATAACACGACTAGTGACGAGGTCTGTTTCTAGCCCGTTAACGGACGTGTACATATTCAGCATCTAAAGAGAAAACCTTAACAACCCGAGGCCATTAGTTTTACACGCAATTTCGTGACACAGGTACAAATTAAGCAGGAAAATGCTACCGTGCAAGTTTGCAAGCTAGTCTGCATGCTGCAGAATTTAGTGCGGGGTTAAGGAATCAGGAGCTCCCTGGTGTAAAAGTAATTAAATTCAGGATGTATCCCGATTTGATGGATTTTTGCAATTTTTCCCGCCACCCGTGCAAAGGTTGCTTTAGTTTAATTGAAAGTCTCTTCGACTTTTTATTTATTTGATTTGAATTGTAGCGCTCGTCAGCAGGTTCCCAACGCTGTTTGCATTTAAATCGATATAAATGGGCGACAAAACTTGCTGCCTGTTGGGGGTTTATTAGCTAGGGGAGGAACACTTTAAACACTTCGTTAAATTTTTTAAATTAGAGTTTGTTTGTTTTTGTAACGAGAGCAAGGGGATGATAGAAAACTCATTAAGATGACACTGGCTAGCAACTGAAAAGCTCTTGCAATTTTGTTCTTGAATTGAAAAACAGCTAGTTATGATATAAAAACTGCATATACCTGCATATGTTTGCAATTTTCAATCCTTAAATATAAATTAATTCATTAAAAGTAAATAAAAGTATGTAAGATTTACACTGCAGTAAATTGGCTTCAAGTTTTGAAAATACAGACAAAATCACATATTTCATTTAATCACAACATTCTGTCCAAACCATAATCATGAAGAGTTGCTAATACTCTCTAATAACTTCAAAATGGGTGGAGATAATTTGTTTGTTATTTCATATGACATTTTTTAAAATTGAAAATTACGTGATTTAAATGCACTTTTTTTGTAAATTGAATTTATCATTCCTCTAACCTCGTCGTAACACCCATAAATATTCTATTAATTATTGATTGAGGAGTTTTTTGTGTGAAGTTTTTATTGAAGGAGTTTTCTGTGTAATTTTGGGCCAACGTGACTTACAAAAATGAATACGGAATAACTCCAATATTACTGATTTTATTTGTGGTTTGTTGATTTAGTAATTAGGACTAAAATAGTTTTGTTTTTAGTACTGGGAAAGTATAATTTGAACTGATTTAATGTTTAAAATTGTTTGTTAGAGCGCTTTGAGATGAATGAATGAAATTGCGAATCCATTTCTATTGCTGATTTAAAAATAAGCAATAAGACAGACCTAGCACCAGCGAGCATTCGAAACATTCATATTTTTATTTTAGTTTGGGAACAATATATACAGAAACATATGTAGGTAGGTATCTTGTAGCACTGTTCAAACTATTTGCTTAATAAATGTTTCAAGTGGGGATATCTATTTTCGAAGGGTTAAGGGATGCCAGCATTGTCACAGAAAATTCAATCATTCAAACGTCGATAAGATCTTTGGTGTTTCCAATAAAAGAGAAGAGATAATGGGTAGAAAAACTGATCCAATAATTCAACATTCTTTTTACCCTTCCACTATGTTATAGGACTTCAGGTAAAGTTCCCAGTCCGAAGATTGTGAAATGATTGTGAGAGCGATAGTCATACCAGTTAACAATTAAAGAGGAAATAGCATAAAATTTTCAATTTGGAGTGAAACCTGTCCAGTTTCCTAGTTTATTTCATCGTTGGTATCCTTCCTTACGTTGCTGAAATTCATCTTCCTGTCTCCGTGTTCATCTCGGCGGAATTCTTGTGGAAGAAAATTTCAATTTTTGACACAAGGGCCTTATCACCGCTTCAATTTTAATTTTACTTTTTAGATTTTTTTCATTAAAAATCGATTCCTAAAGAGTATTGAATTAAAGTAAATAAAGGAAGTTATCTTTTAATTATGAAGAAAATTGGCGAAGGAAATGCATAGACTATTTCAAAAGAAACCTTATTTTATGTAAAAAATTATTTTAACGTTAGGAACACACTTCTGAAGTTTTTTTACAATTCAAAAAATAGAAGAATTCCTTGTAGAGAAAAATTTTCTTAAGTTGAAGTATAGTGCGCTTTATCTTTCGAAACGAAATTTTGTAAAGGTTTTAATTTGAACTAAAAAATCAAATAAGGCACTTTTAGCAAACTTGGAATCAGTTAAAAGTGTTCAGTTCCCTAGTGAATTTTCAAGTTAAAGAATCTGAAATCTTAACTACATACATTTTCCATAATATAGTACAAGTTAACCAGTACGGTATCCTGCCAGGGGCAAGGAAACGCTATAATCGGATTGGGAACATTTTAATTGTAATAACAACAACTTTGAAAACGAAGGCAAATACAACGTCCAGCTGCACAATACCTCGTTGTATTCCTGTTCAGTTGCTGAAAAGCTAGCTGGAATAGTAAGGATGAGATGAAGGACCTCTAAGCTGTAGGGTATGTGCTCATAATACGGACTATGTGAGTTGCCCCAAGTTACAATACAAAGTGCACATATAACCGAGCAACAAACACAACAGGACCACGGGGAATTCTCTCGTTCATAAATTTTTTTCCTCTTCAATATTTTCCCCCGTTTATACAATTGTTGCCTACGTAAGCGAGGTAGAGTGCTTCACCGCAAGTTTACTTCATAGAATCCAACTGGCTCAACGGATTTTATTCGTTTTTTTTTTCAGTGCCTTTATTTCCGGCCGCGAATTTCATTTTCATTCTCAGAATTTCCTACCCTTGGGGTTTTTCCATTCGTCGTTCTGGGTCTGGTATGTACGAAGAGGCTTGTCTGCAAACTTTCATTCCATTTGCCTACACCAGTGCCACAGAGAATAGGAGGTAAAACATGGAAAACAGCCATTAGGGCGCACAGGAATAACTTTATTAAGAAGGCAAATTTCTTAACCAAATTATTTCTTCTGCGAAGAAATTGAGTCTAGAGAGATACTGGAATCTGTTGGTGGTTGGGAATGGCTTCATTTGATTCCAATAACAAAAGTTGTCCTGGGACAAGTGGTGCAGAATTTGGACTACATGAATTACTCCGTAGTGGTTTAAGAACAAGAACTAAAAGAATTATTGTTGGCGTGTGTATGCACATCTCTAACGTTAAATCTTTATTCGAGAGTTATCTGAAGTGTTGAGCGTAGTTTTTAAATGTCACTAATAGCGTTGGAAAAAGGTTGTAAACCGAGATTCTCATTACATACATAGAGGATTTTTTTTAGATTTCAATACCAAAAATAACCTTAACAGGCAATGTCGAAAAATAGTCTTTATCATTTATTTATCAGTATTTATACAATTACATAATTTTGTAACATAACTAACGTTGCATAATCAAAGCCAGTTCATAGCTAGCAAAAGCTTTTAATTATTTTTGGTAACTATTTTGAAATTATTATGTGCTACTCATATCTTCAAAAAAATTGAAACAGGCATGGACTTGTTTGTGCTTTAGATGTTTACCAAATATGAAACTTTAAGCAACTACTTACATTTTTGCATAATTTTTACATAAGCCGCTATACTGCTAATTGTAGTTACTAAGCATGGATCTCTTATATGCATATGACGAAATTGGTGCTTAAAAGATATTTTGCGTTAACAAACAATAATTTCGACGAAGTGGAGCAAATGATATCTAAACAGTTTAGTATGATTATTTTTTTCGTGAATGATGTACAAACATTTTTTATTAATAAAAGGTAAAAGGTTTCAAAAGTGATAGCTTAGCTAGCCAATAAAGTTCCTTTTTATATGGGAAAACGAGAAATGTAAACTATTGTGGATTTTTCTTCTACCTCGGTAGTTTGTGTATTAAAAAAATGCATTGTAAGGATACATTTAAGTGAAATTTTTCAAAAGCCTAAATGCTGCCAAAATCTGGCACACATTTTTATATTATTTCTTCGTTTTTATTTCGTACACCTGAATAATCTATTGATCAAATCTGAAATTCATTTCAGTTTATCATACAAATAAAAATCGAAAATATTGAAATTGTCAGTTCAAGTAAAATTAACTTTTTGCAAAGGTAAGTTCAAAATCATGCCAAGAATACGGCACCGCTTTTTCGAGCAATCCATCAGAAGAAATCAGAAGCAAACTATCAAACATTTTTAGAAACATGAAAAGGAAACTTCCCATATCCTCTATATGAATTTCTTTTGACTTATTTTCTCCCTTCTAGGAATTTGATCGAAATTACGATATCTCCAGAAGCATATGATAAACGAGCCAAAATACTCTTCCAATTGCTTTGCCAATCGCCAATATTCGTTTGATAGAAAATGATGGTGAAACAGCAGTCAAGTTAAGCACGCAACCCTAAATAAATGATAAATTGCCGAGGAAAAATGGAGAGCCTCGACTGTCTTACAGACAAGGACAGCCTCCTTCGCTTATGCGATTATAGTGAAATACCATTGATATGCACAAGCTTTATACTTTCGTGTAATTGTGTACATACCTACCCTATATTATGTTTGACTGACATCGATTGAACAAACAGAGCGCCGGGGTTATAAGCCAGTAGTTCCCTCCGCGTCTCAATAAACTTTTTTCATATAAAAGTATCTTTACATGCCTTCTAGTATGATTGAAGTTCATCTCAATTATTGGCTACGATGATTTATTAAAGTTAATTCAAAGACAAACTCCTTGCATACCTTGCCTAGTCATGTTCGCTAGGAAATTGCATTGTTGGAAACATAAAAATTTAGTAGGAACTGTGGTCGAAGCCATTATGCAATAATGGAGAAGACGGAAGGTAATTAATAATTATCTAGTTGGAAATTGCATCTTTGATGAGAGTCGAAGAATTTTCGGTAAGAACCAAAGGAGTTAAGTTATGGAAGTCGCAATTAGGAAATTGGTTGAATCTTTTTCACATCGAATTACCTCTTTGCTTTTTTTAGGGCTCACTTCATGAATACTTTAGCTTTTTTGTACAAAACTTCTTAAGTTTAAATTAAGAAACTTCCGGTTACTTTGAATTTCTACTAAAACTTTCATTACTGAAATGTTTAGTACAGACGTCAAATATAAATATTTATTTTTATATTATTCTTTTGACATATACATATATATATTTGTCACTGGATTACTGTTTGCTGCTTACAAACTTAGTTTTATCGGGATGGTGTAGTTTTAAATATTGTAAAGGTCGTGCTCATATACAAGAAGGTTTAAGGACTTTATGTCAGTTAATTTTACGGGACAATCATAAATCAAATGCAGAGGTCTTAAGTGATTTTAAATATATTGCTCCGTTGGGTAAGCATTACAAGAGCATTCATTCTATCTGCTTTTCTACTTCCCATACTCCTAATCACATTCTATTTTTTATTTTTTTTTTTAACAAAAAAAAAACATTCAGCTCTGGTTTTGATTAATGGCCACCCACAAAAGTGGTTATTTTTTTTGGTAGTAGGATACCAATAATTCGGTTATAAGACTTTTTATCGCTCCCCAATGAATTACCTATCTCTTGAGA
>JXPE01003786.1:31467-47057 GCA_001015215.1 Holcocephala fusca
AATATCCTGAATACTTGCACAACAAGCATACATGTCTTATTAAGTTAAGTATTTTCAAGTAATAGTGGGTTTTCCGAAATGAGAGCGTATTAATGCTCAGAAACCTTATAAGCATTGTACAGGCATATGAAACGCGTATGTAGTACGCGTAATTACGTACTTTTATGTCTCCAAAAATGTAATTATGCGGAAATTAAGTATCATTATTAATATTTTTTTACGGTAAATTATAAATAAATGTAACAGTTTTCATTAGACAGGCTGCCAATAGTTTCGCAGCTATCAACATTCACCCTCTTCGAACTTAAAAGGTCTATCCATATGGTGACTTTGGGCAAGCTTCTCAGTTGGCAATGTCTCAAAAATTTCATAATGCCTAAACAGGGTTGCAGAGCAATGTTAAATGTCAAAGAAAATTTATTAAACACGTCATTAAGGCAGCCATTCATTAAATCCTGTTGCTTAATGTCCCAAGTGAATAGAAAATCCAAGTTCATTTTCAAAACGATCAACTAGTTATATGCAATTTGCAAAATCAGAGAAGATAACGAAAGTTATGATGGGTTATAATTGAAATTCGGAAAACTTGAATATGCGAATATAAAATTGCGTAAAGAACATCACAGAAGATGTCCTTTAAACGCTTTACATCAATGGTATTGGTATTTAAATTGTTTTGGATTGTTTGACGGAATGCGGTATGTATTCATGGAGAATTCGACAAGATATATGTCAATGAAATCAGAAAATTGCCAGGTATCATCCTGTGGATTCAGAATATAAATTGTTTTTCGATTCTGTGTGCATTTGTCAGTGAGTTGATTAAAAAGATACGCCCAAGGCTCATATTCACTAAAGATATAGAGGTAGCGTGCGGAGTTCCCATGAAAGAAAATGTGTTTTGATTAGGTTTTTGAATCCTTTAAAGACATTTTGCTGATTTTTGTGGTGACCTACGGAGTTAATTTCGCAAAAGTTTGTTATAATAAAAACCAAGAAACTAATTGTTGTAAATATTGCTTGTAATTACAGTTGTCCGGAAAATTCAAGATAAATTCTACGGCATATTTAGCTATATTTGTTCGATTTATTTACCTAGTTTATACAAATATGAGTGAATGCCTTCTTTGAATAGAGTGCAAAATTATTAGGCCAATAAAAGTTTTTCTTCAAAAATGAGCTAGCTAGATTTTTTCAGGGCTAACAAAATGTACATTAGATCGTTTACACTTAATAATTTTCAGTACGCTACCTTGCGCTGCTAATTTAAAGAACATAGTCTTGCAGGATATATAGGATATGTTAATGATCTGCGAAATTTTCAATATGTCTTTCCTTCAAAAGTTCATTTATCGTAAAATCATAGCAAGCGATTAATCTATCATTTTCAAAAAAAAATAAAAATAAAAATATGAGATCTTTTTTGGATATGCAAGAGTATTCCGCCACCATATTTGTATATGCACAGTAGTCTTTCCCATACTCTAGGTTTTGCTACTGCTATGCCTTCTCTGCTACTGAGTTATGACATAATTGACTACTTTTTGATTTTTCAATAGCATATGTTATATATTGGTATTTTTCTCAAACCTCGTACATTATACCTTAGAATTGTATTACGAGTATATAAAACATAACGAGAATGTTAGTTTCACAGCATGGCTTTTAAACTAATAACTATTTTGCCTACTTTATTTAATAAAGGAAAAGTTTCATGTACTAATTAAACATCCTATTCAAAATCGTATAATTTTTTCTATATAAGCATTCTCTAATATACTATTTGGGTTCAGGATAGTCAACATTTAACCGCAACTATTAACAAAACATTCTGAACTTTCTGTTCAGTACAAAAATTGTTTAACATTATTACGTAGACTTATACAACACTACTCCTACAAAACTGAGTAGTTTAATGAAACTCCAATGAGATACTGATATTATAGCAGTAATACTTACCAGGAAACCAAAAGTTTTGTTTGAAAACTAACACAATATAAGGGAAATGATAATTTTTGAATTATTCGGGATCTATCTATGCTGCTAGCAAAATGATTGATTATAGCTATTTAAGTACGCTTAATTGCTTAAGAGAAAAACGAATGGACACTAGTAATGTTCCAAGCGAGGTGCTTGGTGGAAATCTGGAATAATTAGGAAAAGTTAAGACAGAATGTGGTCATTTTAAAGAAATTTCTTGATTTTCCCGAGGTAATTAAGCAATATGCAATGGTGATATTACTTTAAGGTAAAATATTAACATTTTATCATATGAGTACTTTTAATTCAAATAATCAAAATTGTTTGGTAAAACTAATCAAAATAGTGTCCAGAACCAAGGTATTACCTTTTTAATTTTTTTGCTACTTATGAAATTACAGTGGTTTTGCATTAATTTCAAATTTGCCATTAAGACATTATACATGAAAATTGTTCAATTTTATCTTTACATTTCTGGTAAAATTGTTAAATGCTTTAAGTCATCACTAATATCTTTGATGCTATTACTAACTATATTATCTTATAATTTCAATCCTTTGATGTGCCAAGTTAGTTTGAAGAGGAAAAGCGCTAAAGCTAGTTCCACTAGTTTAGTTAATTCAATGGAAAATATGATGTATACNTAAATTATACACTTCTCTACAATACTTTTGTGTGAATTTTAATTAAGTATTAGTTTCATAAGCAAGTTTAATTTAGTCTAAAAGCTTAAATTAAGTCTTAAATTTTGTTACAAGACCAACTTCAAATCAAATTATTTGATATAAGATGGCTTTAGAAGAATATTTTAAGTTGTAGTACCCGGATGCTATTTAAAATCACAAAAAATGTTCCTTCATTTTTCAATAGATTGTATATTAAAGCATATCTAATAAATAAATTAGATTTGAAGTAGCAAGACACTTAAAAATATTAAAACTTTACTATAATTAACATGTTTGGGCTTTTTATGGTTTCTCAAGAAAATGTCTTCAAATTTTAACAAAATTAGGTTATAGAATTGTTGCTAGTAGATTTGAAATAAACTACACATTTATATGTTTCCAAATTGTCCAAATAGTCAGCCAGCAATATTAGTTTTGCATCATTTTTATTTGGAAATAGTGCAAAAATTTTTTTAATTTCACACCTAGATCTAATTTGAAATATGTTGCGAAATTTTATCTAAGACGTTTTTCAGGAGAAAAATTTGACTGAAATTGTGAATTTTGTATCCAATTGAAAATCGCTTTTGCATGATTTTGAATATTTTATGGACTTTATACAGCCGCCATTAAATTTAAGTGTTTATCGCTTTATGTTTCATTTATCTTTTCTTCGAACATAAATGTCTTTTTTACATTTGGGCCGCAAAATTCGCTTCATACGAGTAATCTCAAATGACTGACTGAACATAAAAATCAAATTACGTTAAGTGCGCTGAATTGAATGAATGAATGGATAATACTGATCCCAAAATAGGGATTTATCTGTCACTTAATAGAGTTCATTGTGCACACGTTGACATTTACACAGGACATGAATGTGTAGTTTTGCTTAACTGTGCTTGCAATATATGTACTTGTACTGTAATACGATTGATGCATAAATCCTCTGAACTGTGGATAGAATTCCAAAAACAATTTAGTAGTTGATATCTTTTGGCATAGATGAACTTAGCATTTAGTATAGTTTCCATATAATTCCGATTTTTTCTCGGTCAAAATGAGCTTAAAATTTATTTTTTTTGCTAAAGCTTCATAATTGGGGTAGTTAACACATCTCATTACACATTTTCATTTCCATTTCCATTTCTTCAATAACGATATTTCCTGATATAATAAGAAAATAATTAACACCAGCGCAGTGATTATAAGTATTATTTTTCACTGAAAGTATAATCAACTCAAACACTGGTAACAAAAGCTCAGTCGAGTTGTTACCCAGGATATGGATAATGCGTAAATTATTAAAAAAAATATGCCGGTTCTTGGCATAGAAAAGAAATAACAACTTACGTTAAGTGTCTTTAGTTTCATTGAGGATGATGTTCATAAAATAAAAAATGGAAAAAAATAAATAGCAGGAAATTTTATTTTAGTAGACCATCCCAAAGATACTCTAAAGGCTAAGGCGTAGATAAGTCATATAAAAATAAATAAAAACTCCTTAAAGCTTAAACATTGAATAAATTAGAACATTTATGGCTTAAAAATACAAAGTTTATCAAAATTACCTTAATTACTTTAACTCATTTATTTCTCATTCCGCTTTTCATTTAATTGTTTTTGGTTTATTTACAATTTTACTTTACAATTATCTAAACTTTTTTGGCCATACCGTAGAACGCTTATGACTTTTTGACTATGAACTCAGTTAATAAAAATTTCAGAATGTTTCTTCAGTTTTAATCTAAAATATCAAATTAATTTCCAAACATTTTATTTGATAATTCATTTAAAAATTTGAAAGTTGTGTATTTGGTAGTCCTTGCTTTATTAAAAAAAAAGTTTTTTGAATATTTTACTCATTTTTTAATATCATAAAAATCTTTGGAAAACTTTTCAAACCCATACGCCTTATACTTATACATTGAAATTAAGGTCGAAAAATAAAGAAAGAAAAGGAAATTTGTAGCCACCCAATTTCAGAGCATTAAAGTCTCACCCGCAATAGAAAACTTTTATTCCTTTCAAGTTCAAGTGGTTTTCCCCATAGCGTCTCCCTCCGAAAGGATGTGGAGCATGCAAAACACTTTGAGCTCTTATCCAGGTTCAAGTGTTCAGTTGCACAAGGATTTTTTCAAAATGAAAAAAGTTTCTTATGTGCCCAAACGAAATGCTATTCTCGACTGGTCGAGTTCATATATAAAATGACGTACATACAGGAACATGAAATACTCGAGCGACGAACTCTACAGCAATGCAAAACTAAGGAAGTAGCAGTCACCCTAACATAAAATCTTCAGAGTGCAGAATACTGAGATTTTTTCCTTTCAAACCTTGAATACCCTGAGCCTGCTACTGGTGGGTGCAAATAAGGGCGAAATGTATGCAAACATTGAAGCATAATTCCGTCGCCGTCTGAAACCTTCATTTGACAATTTGTTTCAAATGAATTTTGTTGTAAAAACACGACAGAAAATTTCATATTTTTTGTAGAAAAAGAAAAGCATAAATAAATAAGAGCTGCAAATAAAAGTCATATATGTACTCGTATATACCCGTTTTTGAGAAAAATCTAAGAAAAACCCAGCTTCAGAACACATTGCCATGACTCTAATTTAACAATATTAAAATTTACAACATTTGCTTGATAAGTTTGCACTCTTCATTAACATTAACCATTTTGTGAAAGCGTTTCAAATATTTCTATTTTGCAATTTGTTTAATTCTGGTGATGTTGAGAGAAAGTTATGGATTTTAATTTATAATAATTCAATCTTCCTAGAAAATTCCTATTTTTAGAAAGGATTGATCTAGCAGAACTTCTACTTTTTATTAACGCTCCATTATTTTTATTGATTTTGAAAGAAACAATTTCTATAATTCACTTTTTATTATGTAATTAATAGTCACTAAAACTTAATACATTAAATTTAGTTAGCATTTACTTAATTTTTTTTTGTGTTGTTACTTTCACCGACAATACTAAAGAAAATTCAACCAAAGCGAAAGAAATCAGTTCATTTTTTGAGCATTTTTTGTTAGTTATAAGTTAATTGTTGGTATTCAATGCACACATATACAAAAATGCCTTTTATTAAAATACAGAAAGGGAAATTTTTGCTACGAAAATTTTTAATAAATACACTTGAAGAAATTTCAAGAATTATAGTCTGCTAAACTGTCAATTTAATTTTTATCTCTAATAGCATTTCATAACTAATGGATTGGCATTTTATGATAGGATATGAAATATCCAGACGAAGGAAAAAAGGACGCCTTTTCAGTATATTACCTTCGAACAAAGCAGAAAAAAATATCCCTTAAAAAGTTATGTCGGAACTTTAACAACAGCAAAAACTTACTGCTCCAGAAGTTAAACGCGAACAATTATTACCTCACTGTACAGAAGTTAGATATTGCTGAATTCATCATGAAATAGACTTTTAAAACCAAAACTAAGCGAAGCAACTTGCAGAGTTGGAAACATATAAAAAATTGAGTGGGACAAAAGGATATATTTTTCATACATTTTCACAGACGGATAGATAGGAAGAAAAGACAATCTAGCATTGTCACAAAAGGACCAAAGATGGGGGAGCAAAATGAATGCACTAAGCACCAACAATAAAAAAGCAATGCTGGTAGCACCTATGAGATGAGAGAAAGCAGCGTGAAGAGGACGAGCGGAAGTAGAAGTATAAGAGAAAAACGCGCAAAAACGTTTTGCCGAATAGACAAATATGAATACGAGATGACTTGAAAACAAAATGCCTCCATTCTAAGCTTGCCGGTTCAAAAGTGTCCTTCTCCTGTACACGTGTTTTTGCTATTTGTACCCATATAATAGCACATCCTTATTCATGATGGTAACGTATTAGGGAAATTAGTTCGTCCTCAATGGACTGCACACTTGAATAAGTTTGAATCGGGCACTAATGAGAAAGCCGAATGAATACTGTGCAGTAAGAGGCCTTATATAGCAGACGCTATTTCGATATGAAACAAGAATCAAGAAAGAAAAAGAAGGTTTTTCTAGAATAAGCAACCAAGGTATGGAACCCTTATTTCAAACAAATACGGCCCTTATTGCAATTGTTTCTGTTTCAGATCCTCTTCCACTAGAAAGTTGACCAGATATAGGGGTGATTCTATTTTAGTTTAGTCAGGTGGAAAAGGACGCACATTCAATGACTTTTTGGGGTTTCATTTTGGGTATACCATTTCTTATTTTGTGATTCTGAAAAGCCTCAAAAGGGGATACATTTCAAAAGATGAGAACTTTTACAAGATAATAGGAATATCTCTGGACTCGACCATAACTTGCAGTGTTTATTTCCTAATCTTTTCGAAAATGGGAAAATGATCGAATCCTTTTAAGAATAAAATTTAAGTTTGATGACACTGCTAAAGTTTCTCTTCTAATCAAAAGCTAAATTGAAATATCTGAAATTATGAATCCCACATTAGGAAATAGAACTATACCCTCTTCATATTATAATTAATTGTATTAAACCCAAGGGAAAGTAGAAGTTAAATGATTTTGCCACAANAGATGGACTCGACCATAACTTGCAGTGTTTATTTCCTAATCTTTTCGAAAATGGGAAAATGATCGAATCCTTTTAAGAATAAAATTTAAGTTTGATGACACTGCTAAAGTTTCTCTTCTAATCAAAAGCTAAATTGAAATATCTGAGATTATGAATCCCACATTAGGAAATAGAACTATACCCTCTTCATATTATAATTAATTGTATTAAACCCAAGGGAAAGTAGAAGTTAAATGATTTTGCCACAAGGTAATAAGCATAAATTAGACAAACTGCTTATATTTGATGAAGTAACTGAGATAAGACTCTCTCGAATTATAGTAAAGTTCTCCAGATAAGGCTTTATTTCCGATGCATTTAGGTTTCAACAGTTGTTAAAAATTCATTATTTCCAAGAGGGTGGATAATTACAATAAAAATGTTCTATTTTCTACTAAAATTTAAAAAGTAATAATAAGCCCATTGAGTTGGCTAATTATCGTGGCTCGAAAACAATAAAGTGCATTTCCAGAAACCTGGTGATTTGTTCATATTGTCTCATGCAAGCAACGTTAGATGGTAAGCCATAAAAATTTACTCCGTGCACAATAGTAAAAAGTCCATACGATTAAAACTAAAGAAAATAATAAAAAATTCTTTGCAACTAAGTTAGAAATTTTCTATGAGACCAACTGGCCGATTACACCGATTTATTATGCTAATTTTGAAAAAGAAGTGCTGCTGCTACTAATCCCACAATTGTCACATTGACAACTCGCGATACGAGTATTCCTTCAATTTGAATCCATNTTTACTCCGTGCACAATAGTAAAAAGTCCATACGATTAAAACTAAAGAAAATAATAAAAAATTCTTTGCAACTAAGTTAGAAATTTTCTATGAGACCCACTGGCCGATTACACCGATTTATTATGCTAATTTTGAAAAAGAAGTGCTGCTGCTACTAATCCCACAATTGTCACATTGACAACTCGCGATACGAGTATTCCTTCAATTTGAATCCATAGGATGCGAAGAAGTTATCGAAAATCCGCAATAAAACAGTTCTAGTATTGATTATTTTATCTGATATTTGTCAATATATATGTATTTGACATCTTCTGTTAAATATCGTGTTAAGGATTTTATGAAAATGGGAACTCTTATGCAACTCTTTTTTTGTAGTAAAGTTAGCTGCTCGTACAGCTACCTTAAATAGCAACTATGCTGAAAAATGTTCTCAGCTTATTTTTACAAAGAATTCGAAAAACTTCAAGTGCTAAATTGGTTGATTATACCGCGTAGACTGAAATATTACATTGATGGTACCACTATGCTGTTTGGTAATTTCAACTTACTCCTAGCTTAAGTTGCTTGATAAAAAAGTGCTTCGAAAATCCTGATTGGATACACAGCGCAAAGCAAAAATTCAAAAAACAAGAAAAAATGTAGAAAAAGTACAGTGTTTCTCCAATGCATCAAGAGTGACAAAGTATCCAATTAGATGTCGCGCTCTATTTTATTCGGTTGGCATCTCCCTTGTCCTATGGTGTACATGCTTGTTGGCCACTTCCTCTCTACCACGGTATTGAAACTTAATTCAGGTTGATACATCAGAATTGACTGGGCACTACTGTATCCTATCTGTATGGGCCGTAGGTATTGATTACCAGGAAAAATCCTTCTTTACTTTAGCTGGTCTGAAGGACGAACAGGGGTATATTCACGTCGATGGCTAATAAATTAGTAGAAGTAAATTATAGTTTTCAGAGAGAATTTTCTAAAAAATTGCCTTCTGGGCTGAGATTTTTATACATTAGCTATTTCAAAATCACACTTAAAGCTAATTACTTTTTAATATTTAAAAAATTTTTACCTTTTTTATTTCAGAAAGCCTCAGAGATTACTTTAGTAGATTTGGAGAAATTACAGAAGCTATGGTAATGAAAGATCCCACGACGCGAAGGTCGAGGTGAGTGTATTTAAACTTATAACATATTATGTTATATTAAGTTACAGTTAGTTTTTTAACATCACTTACATGTATTAAAAATTAAAAAAGATGCATACGTCTATCCCAAACAATCTTCAAGTATGTGGAAAATTATTAAAAGAAAACATTTCAACTCTCCATTAATAAACATTTCCAAAGCAATATCTCAAAGATGCTATCTTGGACTATAAACAATGGTAGTTCTTCTGCAATTTTCACGCTTCTTTTCTGGTTTGGATGTTCATGCTGTGTGATGTGGGGACGTTCATATACGAGTATATCAAAGATATTTCTTTGAACTTTTGTCAAATACGCGAATCAATAAAATACTATCGTAATTTTCTGTTAAAATTTAAAAAGCGTTTTGTTCATCAAAAATTGTGTGAAACTGAATACAAAAATTAGTCTATACTAAATGCTTATTATTTTGTCTTAATGGGAATTTTTTTTTGATTTTTGTTATATGAATATATGAATCAGCCCTTTTTTCGCCTCTAACATATATTTGTGCAAATCTTAAATCTAAGTTATTATTTGTTAAAACTGTTAGATTCCTTATCTAAGCAGTTTATTGGTTCTATGCTGCTTGCTTTATATTTTAGTACATTACTTTTTTAACCCTTTTTAAGCTTTTTATGTCCTTTGCCGGAATCGAACCCGCGACCTTTGTGCGGATAGTCCAATGGCTACGCCACTGAGCTACTAGGCCGGACTTAATGGGAATGAAAATACAAATTTCCAGAACAAGATTACCTTGCAAATGCAGATTATCTTCTGCACCCAATTTCATGATAATGTCTTTTAAGTTCCATTTTTAATTAATTATTTAAATTATAAAAAATGAAATATTTCAGATATTGTAAATATATCTTTTCCTTTTGTTTACTGCCGTGTTTTTCTCATACTAGTCCTGTTTTTAATAATTTAGCTGAACGTTTTCATTTTGCTCTATTCAAGGTTTTTGCATAATACTATTAAGTTGCTGCGCACAATCTGTGCAATACATATGCTTACTACTTCTAATAAAATATTGGTTACTTGTCATTTTCAAATAATTTCTTTCTTTCCCTTTTTACAAAACTATTTACTAATTTCAAAGATAAACGTTTTGTTCACCTTACCTTATAAATTGTCAATGTGCTCAAGAAGGAGAGACAATCAAATTCATTAGATTTTTTACCGACACAAGTGTCTTTTAACAATAATCTTCTTTAAATTCAGTTAATTTAGATAGAAAGCTTTACTACAGTCGGAGCACATTTACCATAAAATGGGCTCTAGATTTTCCCTTTATTTCGCTGACATACGAAAAGATTTTTACTCAAATTCGTTTCAATTTAAAATGTGTGAATTGGTGCATTAATTAAATAGTAAACTAGAAAAATGAATAATGACAGATTCAAATATGAAATCTAAGTGGCATATACCCTTTCACTAAGTACTATTATATCATAGACTTTCTGTGATCGCATTTAGGTCCTGGAAATTAAATTCCTAGGTAGCAAACTTTGTATTGCATAGAGTAATTTCATTGAATTCTCCTGCTGTTGTGGTATCTTACTTATCCGTATCCTGCTCTAAAGCACAAAAATCGAGGATGAGATTTTTGGGGGATCAAAGGAGCTAAGTAAAAATATTCGAAATCAATTTTCGTTTGGAATGGTCCCCAATTCCCAATAAACCTCATCTTTCATACGCATCCAAACAAATAAATTTCCACATTTATTATTCAATAATCCCTTCCGCATACCCCTTTTGAATTTACATTATTCCGTAGGGTGCGCTCTATTCCTGGCATCCATTCCAAAGTCATGGGGACCGAAGTGAAGAAGAAAATCCAAATAACAAACATGACATCTTCTTCCTCTACTTTTGGCCAACTAGAGGCGGATTTGGATTATTAAACGAAGAGAAAATGCCCACTTTATATCTTGACTATGTACATGAACATATGCGCACATAAAATAGCCATTCGAATCTCAAACTATTCTATGCCTCTGTCGTACCTAGCAGCATTTAGGGCTAAATATAGTTTTGTTTGTGGTAGTAACATTATAAAGCCGAAAGCTTGCCTTTATCCGATTTTTTGACAGCGACAATGAAATTATTTGCAAGTGTCAGCCGAAGGTCTAAATATTGAAAAATGAAATTTAAACCAGTCATCAGTATACCAAATTACGGGGTATCAAAGGATAACTGAGAGCATAAATATGTGAACAGTCTGCACACCCGCTCCAATTTATGTCACAAAAATGTACATGTACCATCCTATAGGAATTTAAAAGAACTTTTTCTATGATAAAATTTCTGCTTTTCTAGCGTTTTTATGCTCATCTCTTGAGAAAAATGGGAAGCAATTGGAAAAATCCGTGAAATCACTGGAGATTAGATTGAAGGATATAAGGCTCAACGAAATCCATCATGGGATGGCAAAGTGAAAGTGTTCATTAATTGTTTCGATTCTTTTAAGACAATTTTCTTTATATTAGAAAAAAATTTTTGTATTTGCCTATGCACTAAAATTTTTCTATTTTGAATAAATATTCGTAGATAAATGCTTTCATGTGTGCTTCACAGTTTTGTCGATTAAAATATCGTTTATTGTGTTTGCGGGAAATTATTTACACATGTTTATATGCCGAGATCTCAATATTAATAAGTAAATTTAATATCTCCTTTTTGTCGTCCTTAAAATCGAACTATACCTGAAATAATTGTTGAAAACTTTACCAAGCATCTAAACATTCGTTGAATATTTGAAAATTAATGTATAGAAGGCAAATACACGTAATTGCAGCCTTGAATCCAAGTGCTGTAAATTGTTTTTGTTCTCAATTAAGTTTAATCTAGTCGTAACTTAAAAATCGATCTGTAAGAGCGAGTATCAAGGAAATAAAATCTTGCCTGCATTTTAAGGGTAGTTTCATTTTGCACGCAAAAAATTTTTGTTTTAACGAACATCACAAGTAATTATTTCTCTAAGTAAAAATCAATTTACTGACGGGATAAAGATTATAAGGGAGAGAAGCTTTTATCAAGCAATTATTACACCGGACTTCTTCTGAAAAGCAATAAAATCAATATAAGGGTTATTGAATAAAAAAAGTTTTAACGAAACACGATCCTAGACGTTTTAAGAAACCTAAACATCAAATATCGCGGTTTTTATAACAACAATAACAATAATAATTTTGGAATCTATAATTTACTATTATACTTATATAGATTTCATGTAAACTAAATTACTATACTAAGCACATCAAAAAACTTGATAAGTGCATACTTTGAGTATATTATGAGTTCTTGAAATATTTTAATTAAAACAAAATTTAAAGCGTACTTCATTTCAGTGGTGTGCACTCACCTATCTGAAGAGTACGGTAAGAAGAGGGACGAAATGTATGACTACGAAATGTTTCCACTAATTTGTGAAAAGCTCTGACTTCTTTTCTAAAATAGATAAAATTTGGATAAATTGAGCTTTTTCTTCAAATTTTCACTAAAATATTTTAGGTTTAGAGAGCTCATGCAATATTTTCACTTTGGTTTAGAAACCATCAAATTTACAAGTTACAGGTCACTCCACCATACTTTCCTCTTGTATCACTACATTTCCTTGACATTGCTGCTTATAAGAAAATATGTGCACATATGGATATGTGCATCCATCTACACATGCATGAAGATATGAATCCGCTTTGTGTTATTTTTCATGCTACGAAAGTCTCTTAACAAGTGCATTCAAATTTTCTCGTAAATTCAACCATAAAAATAATCTCGGAAACAGGCGTGTACTGCTACAGGACTCGATGGAAATTTTTTATGAATCCCTGTGGTGTTGCCGCAGGGACATGCTCCAGCATATGAACAAGATTGCCACCCAACCCCAATACAATCCTTAAATGAGAATTTTAAGGGCTTTTCTAGAAATCGCACAATGACGTGCTGGAAAGAATGGATGTTTTGGATAAGTACTTGCTTCTCATTCTGTGCATAAGGTGGTATGAATGTCAATTTGTCAAGTTATTACATTTTCACAATACAATACGTTGACAACATGCTTACATAACATCTTTGCAAAAAATACTATTACAGTTTCTTTTCGGCTGAATATAAATTACTTTTTCCAAAAACGAGCCAAAAATAAAAACTAAATAAGGATAATACCTGTCTTGTGAAAAAATATAATTTTTATTGTAAGCTTTAATCAATTAACATCTAAAAGAACAGCCATGTTTTCAAGCGATATGTCTTTGAATCAAGAATATATTACTTTTTTGTCGATTGCCTTAAGTCGTAAAGATGTGCAGATTTTTTCTTCAAGAATTTTATTTTTAAATGTAGTTTCCATAATTAACTTAATTGATCATTCACCCGTACTTCGAAATTTTTAGAGAGTTCTTTAAGAAACTTACTAGTAGCCCATAGAAAACTCCCTCTTATCTTGACAAAATTTTTTAAATAAGATAGTAACATATTTAAAGCCAAACTGTGCATTTCAACGAAAATAATATCTAAAGAAAAGCTAGATGATATTTATCTCCTAGAAAATAATTGAAATTTAAATTAGTAATACGATTAAATTGTTTTGTTTTAGAAATATGTCTAGAAGATATCATTGAATGATTTCGCAGGCAAAAGGTGTTGGAGAATGTATTTAGTTTTAATACGATGATACTATGTAAAGTCGAATTTGATTAATGTGTTTATCAATTGAACGTTTCTGAGTTTATTTATGAGCTAATATACCTAATTTTTGAACGATGGATAATTTTTTGGTTCTTGTATTGTGTAAGCTAAAAGGTAAAAGCTACTCAGGAAAGAAGAATAAAGAGTACTGCGAAAATAAACAAGTCTAGCAGATTAATAAAAAAAATGTATACCAAGTGGACGTTTATATTAAAATCAATAACATAAGTTAATTTGTCCATTGCGTTAAAAAATGCGCATATAAAAATGAAACTGCAATAGAAAGTGTCCAGTAAATAAATACGAGTATATATATGTGTACAAATGAAAATTTTTTTTAAATTATGGAAGTGCCTCGAAGCACTCATTTGTTTTTTTATTACGTCTCGAAATCGAAAAACTGTGCTCCTTAAATTACCTTTGGTGTAAATGTTCAAACAACTATGGTTTTTAATTGAATCCTTTAAAAAAAGACGTATGCTGATTTTTGGTATATAAGTAAATATGGATTGCTTTCAATAACATATTTGAGGAGACCCACTCAAAAAATAATTTTATTTAGCTTTAAAATTTTCTCAGAAGTGTGGCCTTCTTTGCACACTCGTCCCTTAATTTAAGTTACTAATTTTTACACGGTAAATTGGAATAGTATTTACTCGTACTCTTTATGAAGGTAATCACTTTACGCGATTTAAATTTAGGTAACCAGTCATCATACACAAATGTATGGATGATGCATAAGTAGCATCAATATAGCTCAATATTTTTCTTATTTAGACTAGACTATTTATATGATTTTTATTCGCGTAAAGTTAATCCATACGAAACGAAACTTCATGTAAATTGTAAGAATTCTTGAATGCAAATATCAAAATAACTCAATTATAAAAACCTTTGCTTAAATATTGCTGGATACATGAAAACAAGAGATCACATCAATAGTCTCCAATGCTCAATTGAGATTATGAATTAATTTTTGCAGAATGAAGATAATTTGTTAATAACTTAATATTACAAAACAAAGTGAATCTAAGGCTTACAGATCCCAGCATTTCTCCACACTATAAGAAAGCAATGATTATAACAGACATTGTTTATATGAATAGAAGCTATTGAAATTTGTTGATCTGAAAGACGTATTCGATTATAAAATAAATAAATTCAATATAAGTCTCTTATTTTGTTAATCAAAACAACCACGGGTACATTTTCTATACACGAAATCTTTCAACAATGAATTTATTTTAAATCGAGAATTACTTATTAGTATGATTATTTTTATTGTTATTAAAGTTTTTAGAATTATATTTTTATATTTTGATAATACGTTTTTAATGTTAAGAAATAATTTTTAAATTTTAAATTTTTACGTAAAAAGTCAAAAAGCACCAAGAAATGATTTTTCTATTACTATCAACGAAAAGCTTAATATTGCTGACGTTTTGGGAAAATATGAAAAAATTACTCTTGGGAAAAGTCCAATTATTCCCAATGGTCCCTTTACTTGAAATATGTATGTAGTCGAAAAGGACGAAGAGTAGACAACTTAAAATTCTTGGGGCATCTACATTTTATGAACGCATAATTTCCCACATGCATGTCATAGGTGAATCCTCAGAAAGTTCTTGATAGATACAAAACTGAAATGAAAGGACGCAATCATGTACACAATTCAGAGAATTCTCTAAGGCTCCATCACTAAAAGTTCAGAAGTCGTGAGGACAACCAGAA
>JXPE01003786.1:68097-81196 GCA_001015215.1 Holcocephala fusca
ACATACAATTTTTGAACGACTGATGAACTTTTTCTTTTCAGGTCACTTCTGCTTAAATTTCTCGTCACAAAACAGCCATTGAAAAGTGGTCAGGATAAGAAATTTTCACTATGCACAAATCTTATGCCTAACAAGAAACAATACCCAGAAGGGTCTTGTTTGAAGTTGGTGCTCTAAGAATGGTGGTTTGTTAGTTGCTAACTTTAACGAACAATTTGATACTAGCTCCGTTGACGGTTTTCTTCAAATAGCAGCAATTGGTTATGGAGGGAATGTTATCAGTGCCCATCACTCATTCTTTTTCATTAATCCTTCTTATATCTACCCAAAGAATTTTCTGAAAAAATAAGGGCAGAAAGAAAATTTCTACACTCAGAGCTAGTACCACTCCATGCTTACAAAATTTAAAGTTCTTTGTGATTACATTCATGAAGGAGTTAAACCAACTTCCCAGTCTCCTTTAAACACCAAAACCATTATCTGTTTGCCATAAACGACAGCAAATTGTGTGCGGGGTGGAGTGGATCAGCATAACAAAGGAAATAATGAAACAAGATTTTAGCTTACATATGTTAATTTATCCTTTTGATGATTTGCAGGGATGCTTTAGCAACAAGAGGAAGTTTTAAGGATAAAAGAATTTTTCCCCTCTCTGATTTAAACAATTCTACTCCGGTTGGGCCAGAAAGGCTTTTTATTCTAAGGACGACCCCTTAAGATTGTAAAGGGTAAGAAAAACTTTTTTAACTAAAAATCTGGTTTCAGCCTTTCAAGGCACAAAGTTCAAATCTTATATAGCTTTAGTAATGCAAAGCAACCTTTCGTTATGGCGATGCTATGGCGTCCAAAGGCTGGGTGGTTTTCTTGATTTTCTTCAGTCAGATGGTGGCAATTTATTTGTTGCAGAGTAATTTTTCCCACCCGAGATGTTTGAGATGAGTTGTGCCTTCTTCAAAAATTTTCTCCTGAATATTTCGTGTCGGTTGGATAATTCACGGAAGTTTTTCACACCTGAGATGCAATGCACTGACTTGAAAGAAATTGTAACAAGAATTGTTATAAAGGAAAAAGTTATGTTCATGAAAGGAATTACTCATTCGCGAATTCATATAAAGCGAAATAGTTGAAGGCAGAAATTTTTTCGGGCAGAATCTTTTTTAAGATACCTAAATTTTATCCTTGAAAAGAAGTTTTTAAAGCGAAATTTTTAAGAAAATTTCTATACGTTAGTGCAATTCTTATTGAATAGGTGCAGAACAGATTTAACTGACAGAGCACAGGATAGTGCCTGTTTAACATTACAATCCGATACTAAATTTATTTTTAAAACTGTGAAATGAATATTAAAGTTGTTCTAGAAACAATTTAATTCTGGTTTTAAATACTCCCGAGCGTCATTATCTAAAGTTTTATGAAGGAAAACCAAATCCTTGCAATGTACATCATGCACTCAAAATCATCGACTCCAGATTTTCATTCTGAGTAGCCAATTTGATGCGTGTTGGTCTCCTACCTTTGTCCTTAAATCAAAATTTTAATTTTCATTTTAAATGACTTATAAGTTTATTCTCGTTGTGCATTGTTCTAACTTCAATCTACCTGTATACGAGCACAAGCTAAGAGCTTTCAGAAAAGCAATGAAATCCTGTCCTTTCCATGAAAATTTGATTTTTTTTTTGAGGTAAAGTGTGAAACATTCTGATAAGAAGCGAACTTAAATGTGCACTTTTCAATTTAATTTAGTCCCCACACTTTGCATGAAATCGAGCTACATAGTTATAGGTATCTACTTTTAGCAACATTAGAATGCTTGAGCCAGTTTAACATCTTGGAACTTAAGTGCGGGACGTTGTGGCCTCCCAAAGCCTCTCCTGTATGTGCAATAATGAGCCTGGAAATAGAGATCCCAGTCTAGTCTTTACTGTGAGGGTGTGCATGGAGCGTTATGCTAATACAAGTGCTAACTTAAATTAAATTAAAACACTGAAATCGAGTTTTGGTTCAGTTTGATATGCAAATTATTTGTACACTAAGTGGTTATCTACACTGCAGTTCACCTGTATGTGAGCACGGATAAACTGAAGCGCTTAGATGAAGATTTTGGAAAATTTAAATTGGAGATTTTGCACTTATGCAACCTTTAGACTGCGTTTTTAACTTACTTCATTTATTTATTTTTATTCCTTTTGCGCATAAATTTAAAACATTTTTATTAGTTTGAACAAAGAATTTGGTTTCTTACCTAAAAATATTGGAATAAATGTAACATGCACTCAACTTTTTCATATAACATACGAGTATTATGTAAATGAAAAATTAGAAAATTATTTTTTGGTATACTTCTTGAACATTTTGCTTTATTCTGACCTGCTCCAATTAACCTTAAGAAACTAATAACCCGAAGTTAATTATAAATGTCTTAGCTATTATTATAACTTCCTTATTTTTATTATTTAATATTTGGTCGACGCCAGGAACAAATTTCATATCGAAAACTCTTGGGTTTATAGTTATTCTTAAGTGGTTTGGAAAAGATTCAAAAATCTTAAAAAGGCTCCATTTGGGCATGTGCATATATTAGACTATAACGACTTCTCATTACTTAGCAACTTATAGGAAAACTCCCACGGATTTTAAGCCTTACATTTGCAAAGATTTTGGAAGTTCTAGCTGTAAAGTAAGTGCCTACCACACACAATCCATAAGACAAAATCTCCTTCTCAGAATCAATGTAGTGTGGAAGTTTCATTAATATGTGCAAGGAGAAAAGAACTTTCGGAAACAACTTTTAAGGGTTTAGTCCATAGGCATATCTCTTGGCCCTCGTCCCCCTGTGCCTTGCTTATGTTCACAACGGTGTACTTCGCATTACCCAACAATTCTCCTTCGAGTCTAAAGGAAGAAGATATTCAAGCCAAAGGAAAAGTTAACTTTTATGCTTGCGACGAATTCTATTGAAATTTTTTATCTTTCAAATTTCCCCCTTTGTTCAATCTAACGAGTTGCAAGGTTCATGCCTTGGGCTTGGATTCACCTTAGAGGCTTGTAGTATTGAACGAGCTCTAAACTTTTTAATATTATAGTAATGTAACTTAATGTAGTTAAGTTTCGTGTAAAGAAATGTCAAAGTTTGCAGCTATAAGATGTTTTATAAAAGGATTCGATTGTAATTTTAAATTTCGTTCCAATCCTTTGCATGTTACGATTGGCGTATTACCTTCGGGAAGTATCCTCCAAACACCCTGAGCAAATTTCGGAAAGGCTGAGACTTGATCCGGAATACGATTTTCAGTTTATTGTAGTTTTATGGAAATTGATTTTAGTTCAACTGGCATTATAAACTTTGCCTCAATATGATTTTTTAAAAGCAGAATACAGCAAAGCAGAAATTTTGTTATTATGTTTATTTATTACCCTAGAAAATAATATTACCGTCTGTAAGCTAAGTTTAGGCAAATGAAAATCCAAGAAGTTTCTTTTGCATCTAGTTTTTATAGAACAGACTGAAATTGGAAAGTCAAAGCTAGAAACGAATAACAAATGTATTTTGAACAAAGAAATATAACGTAATAACATCCTTTACATGTTTATCATTGCATTTTAGAAACAAGCTTTTTTAAAAACTTAATTTAGCAACTGATATTTTTTCAGTTAATTTTTTTTTTAAAGCTAAATTTAGGTATTGAGCTTTAGCATGACTACTAAAAAAGAAATGATACATGCCAAACTCAAAAACGAACCTAACTTCTCCCTATATTCTGTTAAGTGAAGATTGAGACCTTGCAGTTTGATGGCTTATTCCTTCGAATTTCGTTCTACATCATAGATCTTATTTTCTTTTGGCTTTCCGTACAATTGGTATTATGAATAATAACATAAATTAGCTAGATTGCCATTTTTAAAAAAAAATACTTGACTAATTAACTTATAGCAAGAGGGAAAATTGCATTAGATGTGGACTTTTAAACTATATGTATACTCTACCCCTAAATAAAACCTGGAATATGAGATTCAAGGGGGTTCTCTGTCCACAACGAATGAAATACGTTTATACGTTATTTATTTTAAAGCTACACATACTAAGCTGAATTTTACCACCTCTTTCCTGTCTTTTATCCTAGACTTCTTAAAAGACTCTCTCTTTTTCCTAAACCAGTACTGAAATTTCTCCACCCTATATATCAATTAAAAGTTTGGATTGCATTGCATGAAAGTTCTTCTAAGAAAGGTACTTAGTGCAATACAGAAGAAAGATATAATTAACTGGTGTTAGGTTAAAACCAATATCCCAGCGACATTATCGAATTGAAATGCATTTTCAACAATGGAAAACTTTTGGATGATTGTTTTACTGAATTGTTGCTTGCAATTATGTGTCCTTCTATTTGAAAAGATGCTTGACAGCTTAGAAAACAAAATCTGCTAAATTTTGACGTAATTTCGTTTTTGTTGCTATCTTTTAAGGACTTAAAACATTAGTAATGAGAAGATTATTCTAAAATCACTCCAAAAACAGAGCAAAGATTCGTCTCCTAAAGCCAGCAGCTGTTAGATTCGTCTAAGGCTTCGATATGCACACTATACGACTGTCGTACATGCCAACATAAGTATACTAAGGAATTTTCAGAATTATAAATTCATTTATCACATGGATGGCATATCTGATAGAATAACATAGGAGTGTATAGAAAGTACAGCCAAATACATATGTGTGCATATAAAAAGCTCGTTAAGCGGAAACCGTACAATCTAGCGAGTGCTGCTACATCATATCTCTCGCTCCGCAAATTAATTATTAAAGATTAAAGTATAGAATGTGACTGAGCTTTGCAAAAATATCCTATTACTCGGTTTTATGAGAAGGCCATCCAAAAAAGCATAAGCTTCTAAAGAGCTCCAGTCACAAGTCCTGCATACTTTACTATGTTCTCATTATAAGAAATTGTGCCCTAATGGATTTTCTGACAGGATAAATGTTTGAATATGAGATATAACACTGTTGACATTAAATATCTGTGTAATGTTCTTAATGTCCCTAGTGCGTAGAGGGATGTTTCCTTTATTTATTGTTAAGATTATAAACAGTTGCCTCAAGATTTTTCTTTCTTCCTGTCTGCCACCAAGAATACCAGGACACCATCATCGTGCACCAAGATAACGATATAAGCCTAAGGGACTAAATACAACCAGTTTTATGAATATTGCAACTTATTCTTATACGCAGATATTTCATTTATTTTTACGCTTATTACTACTTTGTTGGAATATTTTTCGTTTTATTCACTTTTTAATAAACAAAGACATTGGTAGTCATATTTTTTTGAAGTAACTAATATTTTGTAAAATATATTTATTTGTCCTGCTGCTAAAATACGATACCTACATTACTACTTACCTAGTCACAATTGTAACAAATTCTGAGCCTTAAATGCTACCAATTTTACTTATTACTGCAAGAACCTAATTTATTTCCAGTGGTAACATTTAAATAGTTATTTTTTTTTGTTTCAATTTTCGGTACTTCATAATTTTGCGTTTATAAAATTTCATGTTTCAAAATATTTTTCGTTAGTTAATATTTCCTCTAAGCTAACTAATATCCTCCTCATAAAAGTATCTTAAAATTAAATTCTGTTTTAAGTTAAAGTACAATCTTTCATCACCCTCGTTTTAAGTGCGATATTTTTAATTCTTCGAATTTGATTCAGTGGTAATTTCTACCAAATGGAATTCAAGAAATTTAAAAACAATGTTGGGTCGCAGCAAATAGATTGGACGTTCTAAACTGAACATGAGGAATTTTAAAATCCGTCATTCATAAGGATTATACCCACATAAAAGTTCACATAAAACAATCAATTAAGGAAAACTAAATAAGATAACTATTAAAAAACAGTGTTCAGCCAAAAACAATAACAAAGTGAATCAGAGATAATGTGCGACTTTATTTATAAAAAAATTAGAAAAGCTGGTTTAAAAAACAAATCTCCTTTCAAGGACTTCCCCCCAAAGATTACAGGAATAATTATTTTGATTGAATATTAATGAAAAACAGAAAGAAATTAAATAATAACATATTTTCCGAGATTTCTAGTTCTTATGGAATTCATATGTTCTATTTACTTTACGTACATATGTGTGAAAGCTACTCCAAATGAATAAGCTTTGAAATTCGAAAAGCAATTATGCTGGCGTAATTTGGCAATTCCAACTATATGATGCTTGGATTAACTGTCTTAGAAAAGGCAATACAATCTTGTAAAATAAGTGAAAAATACAGAAAAAATACTCCTAATCATAAATAAAGTTATATAATTTCTGTGAAGTAGCAGTTACCTACATGCATTTGATGCATCTAGAGAACGCATTTAAAATCAGTATAAAAAACCAAAATTCTTAGGATATTAATCTGAGCTCTCAAATTGATAAGAGGTCTTTTTTATCAATAAATATTGATGAACGCACTCACTATTTGTGCTTTTATAAACCGATGAAACCAATACATTGATAGCTTCACGTCCTTTATCTATAAAACCATCTGGAATGTTTAAACGTTTAAGGAAGCTTTAACCACTATTTAATCTTATTTCTTTATGATTCAAAATAAAAAAAAAAAGTGTAAAAAGATAAGCTACCTAAAAATTTGCTAGTTGAGAAGAGTTACGCAGAGTTGTACTCTATTTTTAAGTAGCGTTTATTTTCTTCGACAATTTTTTTCTGCACATACATAATTCATAGCACATTACACCTAAAATTGTATATTTGTTTAAAAAGCAACATTGTGTAGTTTTTATAACAAGTTAATACCACTAATAAAATAATATGTGAAGTGTGTTCCGTTTATCTTAAGACCTCTACACTTGGCGCTTAGTTTTCGTGCTCTAAATTCCTGGTGTTCAAACAGAATGTGAAATCAACTTAGCTCAAGAGCAGACTATAACTTAAGTGATTGTGAGGTTTAAAATTTTAACAATACCTGTGCTATTGATGATATTAAGCTGTATTTACTTTCATGAATCAAATATAAGATTTAAGTGAGTAAAAAATAATCATTTCTATGTTCTATTTTCATTGTAAAAGACAGAACGGCTAGGCTATGGCTATCTACTTGTATTATAAATGAAGAGTTAATTTTTGTTAGTAAGAAGACGACAGCAAACATCAGATATTGTGTGTTTGTAAAAGAAGTTAGTGTGAAAAAAATCGATACCTCTCATGAAAACTAAAAATAATTACGTTAATGTATTTCTTGGCTAAAAGAATCACTCATCTATGATATTGAAGAAAACTTAGAGGTGCACAGGGAGCTTTCATCTTATATCAAAGTTTTATTAACATTGATATCCCTAAAATTACGTTGTGCTTTTTATAAAACCTGAAACCTTCGTACTTTTCAACAAACATTTGAGTTTCATGAACCGTACTAACGGTTGTTGAAAATCGTGACTTTTTGACCTTTTGTAACCAATAAAATCAGTTTCGTGGCCTAATTGGGCTTTAAAGTCGTTGGGCTATAAAATCTATAGAATCTTCTGGTAGCATACAAATAAATTTGTAGGTATTGGTATATTTCTTTACAAATGGGTATGTTGTAGAAAATAAAATTGTGACAAATTACTTGAGCATATCCTGAATATCCTTCAGAATCATTAATAGTTCTTCCTTTACCTCGTTCCAAGTACTTTCTCCGTCCTTTTTCGGAATTGTCATTTCTTTTGTCATTGTTAAAGGTACAAAATGTTTGGAGCTGCGATAGCCTTCTCAGCAGTAACAATAACTGCTCGGCTTAGCTACATATAAAGGCAGTAATACAATGATAGCATACATTAAGAAAACATTTGATAGCTCCATTTTCCTCAAAAATATTTTGACAGTGTGGAGAGAAGGACTTTGTGTTTTATACGCACTAAGATATTCGCCCATGAATATGACATCACCATTGTGGTTATATATGCTGAGAAGAGTATATACACCTATAACTGAAATCTCGAACCTACTCTATATGTGACAGATACAATTCGCTTGAATCGAGCCCTCTTTTATAAGGATGTCTTCCGCTCATCACAATTACTTTTCGTCCTTGTCTCCAGTTCCGATTTTCTGTTCGATTCCCTACAGTTTTGGATGGGTACATAATGTTGGTTGCTTTCCCGATATAGTGAACAAAAGTTACATTCAATAAAGTACTATTGCCCAAGAACAGAAAAGCCCCGCACATTTTTTATTGAAAGAAACCCTTAACGACATTCGATTCTGCAAAATAAATAAAGAAGGATGGGAGGGAAGGTATTAGTAAAGTTTTCTCAATGTACCTATATTCAGAATTATTGGCAATAGAAGGATAAATTTTCACGCAACCCTCACAAATTTTCGTACACAACTTTAAACAAATGTATATACCATTCAAGTATATGGGGTTATGTGTAAACGATTACCCCAAAAATACCGAGACCAGATAAAAAAAATTAACCAGAGAGTACGTTTGTTTCTGCTTGTGACAACTGAAATATAAATTATCCCCTAATTTCTTCAATACAACATTTTTTCCGTAATAAAAGTAGATTTTTCCTTTTTTAAATGTAGCACGAAGTGAACGCAGTATTTAGAGCAAAATATTTCGACTTAAAAACAGAATGTTCCCATATGTTTTTGAACAGTGAAATAAAGAACTAGACCGTACAAACTCTGACCAGCTTTAGGCTAATTTAGGCAAGAGCTGAAACAGTTAAGCATCATTCGTAACACGTTGAGGCATCTTATTGTTACCTAGGGCATTTGCATTCACAGCAAAACCCTTTAATCTGTTTTCAATAACATTGATTTAATTTCTGAAATTAGCACTGTGTATTTGAGAGAGAGATGAGAATATTTTCTACTAGCAATAATGATGCCTTTGAAATGCTGTTCTGTTTTCTCTCTAAATAAGTTTTTTTCGTCGGTCTATTACAAGCAATTCAAATGCATTTATATCCTAACAAACACAGTTTTAAGTAATAATGACTGTCTAAATTCTCTATAGTAAACGAAATCCTAAAATTATTAAAGAACTACTATATGTGAATCCCAGAAAATTGTTTTGAGCTACATACCTTTATAGTAAAAAACTTACTACATTAATTTTCTGTCTGTAAATCATACTATTACGGAATGCAGGACTTTTTAATAAGAAAGTTGTTGCCTTTCATCAATACAACACTAGACTATACATATTTTTGGCTACCAGTTCAAAATTGATAGAAGTTGGCAGCAAAGTCTTGGAGTTTCAATCGCAGAGTTCTAATCTCATGCCATCAGACTATCTCAAAAATTATAACAGATTATTGAAGAAAATAGCATATTCTAACAGAGTATGTTAGCTTCACGTTTAATACACAAAAAAAACGTATTTCCTTCCAGATATAATAAAACCGAAAAAGTTTCCTTTTTAAACCGGCTTACAATGCTTATATATATTTCGAGTACATGAGTACGTAAAAGTTAATACTCTGCTAAAGCAGTTAATAGGAACTATTGTATTGTATGTGTGCATTAAAATTAAGCTCCTGCTGTATTTTTATTTTGATTGCATGGCTAACAAAAGCAACAACTCTGAGTTCTTTTGCTCATATGATATTTTCATTTTTAAGAAAATACTCATGTTATTATTTTCGTCAAATCGTCACATGAAAAAAAGAGATGACAGTTTTCTGCAGCTCTAAATAAAAGATATCAAATAAACTAATGCAATGGTAATACCATTTTATACAAACTTTTCTATATAGTCCTTTCAGTTTTTATAAGTAACCCCTTTAAAGATAGTTGTAGGTAAACAAGATTCTCCACCGAAGAATAATTGTTAGTGTAGGGGTTCCACCCCTTTTGATGGCGCCACAATACCTTTACGAGCTCAGTCGTGACATCGCATAACGTTTTCCGTCTTCCTGGAAGATCTTTTTTTGTAAAATCTTATTTCAGTTCAGACAACTATCCTCCTTCACTCATCCCTACCGACCACAGATATTTCTTGTTGCTTTTCTCCCATACTGTTTTTCCTTCTTTGAACAGGTCTTGCTCAGCAATAGTTGCACCATAGGATGAGAGAAAATGATGCTTATATAGATCCAAAGGAGTATAAAGCCTTATGTATCTGCCCTATTCCTAGCTCTTATTATTGAATACATCCCTAAATTTTGCAAATTTATCAAAGTAAAAGCGCAAGTTTATCAAACACTCACAAGGCCACAAAACTAAGTTATAAATATTATCTTAGTAGACCGATATATGTTTGTTCCGCATTTTTTGAAGAGGATTTCTAAAGATTTTCTGCTTAATTTTTTGGAGAATGCTTTGCGACTTTTGTTTATCTTAAACATTTTCGATTTTTAATTTAGATAAAAACAAAATTTTCCATGATTTCTTAATGAATAGTTTGTGTCCAAATATCGAGCAAAAAACTACTTAATTCACTTTTCCTATTATCTTACGATCATGTGTGTTTTGAAAACAAAAAAAATGTAATATTGCAATGTGAATATTTTATTTCTGTCGTTTGATGCTCTTCTACATCTATGCCTTCTGGCATCAGAGAAAATCTCATTGTACCCCATTTGAAAGCTCCTACCAGATTGTTATGATCATTTGTTAAGCTTCCTTATGAAAAGAACCCATCAGCCCTAACTACGTAATGCGATTATTTGCAGCTTCAAGAATAAATAACACCGTAGAATAATGTTGAGCTTATCAAAAGTGTAGAAAGAAATGCCAACACTATTAATTAGTTTTTTTAAATTCAAAAAATATCGTTATCTTTATTTTTTGGAAAACCTAAGTTTAACTACTGCCCCAGTATAGATCCAGTGCCTAATAAAGTGTCATATAATAACCTCCCGAATCTATTAAAGGTAGCTATAAATGTAAAACAAAAAGATTCCTCTGTGGATTACACCTTTTAGTTCGATAATATCATTTATCTTGCTGAAATGAGTATTGTATCTCTTTGTTCGAGTTTCAATTTAAATATTTACCAAAATTAAGAAAAAGTGAATAACAAAAACAAGTTACTTGAACTTTATCTATAAAGTGTGGGCCCAATATAAAACAAACACAGGGAATTAAGATTGTAAAAACTGAATTTCCTCGTACTTAATCTTTTCTTTATACAAAAATAGCAGATAATCATTTTTTGAAAGATAGCTGCTCACATAAAGCAGACTAAAGTGTTTCAGGTGATAAATGAAACAAGTTTAAAATACTATCATTAGATAAAAATAATTCAATTTCAAGTGTTTAATTAAAATTCACTTACGTATACACATGCTGATGTGAATTATTTGTGGGATATGTGTATGTATCAAAGGTATGAACGTTTGCTTTGGCCATTTTGAGTTTGTTACGAAAAGTAGATTCTTGTCAATTTTAATATTCTCGTTATTTGCTACGAGTATATTAAAGCGAAGATAAGATTACCTCATTTAGCGTGAAAATTTTAATATGACGTTATATCTGATGTAATCAAAAACTTTTTTAGTATATATTTTAAACGTCTCCGCTATATTTGTATGATAATAAACATAAAAACGAATAGGTGGAAAGAATTCTACGCAGATAACTCATGTGTTTTTGTTCTTCTGCTGCAGAAGATTCTGCTTACAAGAATTTTTCGGCAACAGAGAAAGAGTTGTCAGGTAGCAAGTCATAATTTAACTTCAAAATTGAATTGTAATTACTCTCTCTAATTGCTATTCCAATTAAACAAGAACTTTAACTTTTACAGTATACCTATGAGTATATTCAGACAGATTTCTGAAAAACTTATAGTTGATACCGAAATGTTTTGCATCGTATACTTAGGGTGGAAAAATCCTTGCCGAGAGGATGTGTCGAGCTTCCTTAAGACGCTTTAATTACAAAAAAAGAGCATTTAATTGCTTCTCTGCGTACCACAAAATACCAAGAACACTTCACTCTCCGATATTTTCTAGGAGAATTTACACTCATAAATGCTTAAGTAAAGTGAGTGAAGATAACCCAAGTCTATACTGCACGGGAATAGATAGGTGCACAATACAATACTATAGCTCGTTAAAGATTTTTAAAGTTAATACATAAAGTTTATGGAATCTCGGTGCGTTCGGGCTTAAGACATTAAATAAACGGAAAGGAATTCTCTAAAGCTTTAACTAAATAATGTTCTTATATGAAGTCAGTGTGGATGTAGATATGTTGATTTTAGAAGTCTTACAAAGTGATGAGTCTAATTGCTTTTATGGAGTATTTCACAAATAACATTTTTTATTGATTATTTTACAAAAAAAAAAAAATTTTTAAGAATGTTTTAATTTGAATAAAAAAGAAATTAGTACATTCCTTGCCATACTTATATGTTATTCACATCGAATATTGCAAAGAGATATTCGGCTGATAATAATTTGTATCGCTAGTGAAAAGATAAAATTTATTCGGAATTACTAGTTCCATTAAAGCTTACCAAGTTTATTTGTGAAGTACAATTAATAGATTTTCGATTTATACTTAAGCCATCCCTAAACCTTCGTTCGATTATTTTTATCTCACAGTTCATTAAACTGCTGTTGTAATGAATTTAATCGCACATATTAAAGTTAAAAGTTTGTTGCCATATGAAAAAAGTATTAAATCACAGGTAAAGAGGTATTTCTTCTCAAAAAATTTAGTTTCCACAATACTAAATACAATTACTTAAACAGAAAGGTAAAATCAGGCATAATTTTTCAGAAATATTGAAATGTATTTAGGTATTTAAAATATTGTTGTATTCTTTAGTCTTTTGATAAAAAATTTTGCAATTATTCGGTTCTAATTTTAACAAGCTTAAAAGACTTTTTTAAAAAGTTAATAAATGTGAAAAACAGACAAATCTTAACTACAGTAAAACTTAACAAAGTAACTTATGTCATATAGAAAATTATTAAAAAACTGAATCAAGATAATTATTGAAGCTTAAAATATTTTTTCATATTGCAGATGCTTTTCTTTAGGTTTATAGCTTATAACGCCAATAAGGAAGCTGAAGCAAATAACAAAATTATAGAAGTAGATGAGTTCAATTTTCGAAAAATTTCTGGTCTATTAATATTTTTCC
>JXPE01003786.1:81353-93968 GCA_001015215.1 Holcocephala fusca
TTTTCGAAAAATTTCTGGGCTATTAATATTTTTCCTTTTTCCAAAAGCAATTTTTCCTTCTTTTACGTTCCATTCACTAATTTAGTTAGTACAGCTAGGACGTATTTTTTATTGAATTACAGGTCTAAGTCAAACTCAGAGGTAGGTAAATTTGATGAATAATGCGATATCTGCCATTCAAAATGTTGCATTAGGGATTCGTTCATGCCATATATGTTTTTTTAGAAATAGACATGAAAGCTGCGCTAATAACTTACTAGATTGACATTTCATTTAGTTGTTTCCAACAAAAGTGCCTCGCACGCTATCAGTCTATCTACACTTGTATCAAATCATATAAATTGTTGTTATAAATAAATTTAGTTCGGTGTCTCTACCTCAGTTTTTTGCCTTTAAGAAAATTTTAAGGGTGTAACAAATCTACTTAAGGAAAATGTGCGAGAACCTTTTCATTATTACATGAATTCAGGTCGCTAACATTTAGACAAGCTTTATTTTTATATGTCTATCCAATTAGAACTTCATGAAATAATTTTTTAATTGAATAAGCTAAATAATTTATATTCCAATTCATTTTTTCGGTTAAAATTTTATTGATTGAGAAAATAAATTTTGACGCCAAGTAACAAAAGGTTTCAAGCGGTGGGTGTTGGGTAGAACTCAACTCACACTCTATTTCGGTCTTTAAAATTGCGTTTTGAATGAAGCTTTTAAGAAAAATAGAAACCACTGGTATTTATAATCTAAAGTGATTAACTAAGTTAATTTTATATTCAGGTAAGTCGAAAAATTTGGAAATAGCATAGAAATTACTAGTACTATTAGCTATAGGATCTTATTGACCATAAAAAGGTCTATGAATTGAAATCAAAACAAAGCGACAAGTTCTGGAAATTTTATAGCGTAGGAAATAATAAATCAATTTTATAGAAGCAATCATACGTCTAGATGGTATTAACTAAAGTTTTAAGAGTCTGTTAACATAGGAAGACCAGTTTAATTTTTGAAGTGCATATTTTATAAATGAAAGTTGGAGAGAGTCAAAATAATTGTAAGGACCAACTGTAAAGCGGTTTCAGACTACCAATTCATACAGAAGCAAGGAACGGATAAGTGATTATTCAGTTTTAACGTAGAATAATCAGAAAAATCAATCCAATTCAAAAAATAAGCCATTTAAATAGATCGATCTAATTAAAAAAATGCTTTATTGGGAAGCAATTTACATTTTCAATAAAATTCCTATATAAACCATAAAAAAATTACCTAGAATGCAAACTACTGCTAAGCTCCTGCCTGTTTTTATAAATTTAATGATAATCGAAACTAAGCATCCAATAAAAATAATGCTTTATACACCTATATATACAAATATTCACATCAAACCAAAACGAAAACTAGTATTAAATTTTCCTTAAATGTTGTATTATTGAATTGCCATTACCCTTTAACAATTTATAAGGGTTACAACAAATTTGACACAATTCTGCTTACATCCCCGACCCAAATCCAGATCCCCGGGAATAAATCAGATGATATCACAGGACTAAGTTCATAAAATTACATTGAGATTGCATACGTAATCTCATTCTAGTGCTTTGGATCCGTGATAATTTCACGTTTTCCTGCGCTGTTAGATGTTTTAAGAAGGCCGTAAAGATATTTAATGTCTTCCTCAAAATTGTAATTCATTTAAAGAAGGTCGTCTGGTCGTCGGTTAAGGGTATATAGCCGTCGTTTCGTTTTGCTATCGAACAATGGACTCAATTTAATTCCGTGACTTTCTATAATTTACAAAGAAAACGGAGCTACACAGGCACACCTAATTTCATCTGAACTAGCTTGGTTTGTATCGTGATAGTCTACCATTTTATGACTTCTTGTTGACACTCACCTCAATTAATTCCTGGCTTCTTCTATTTTATCAGGCTCTAAAATAGGTGCTGGAGTAGTAGTATTAAGGAACTTACGTCACCACATCACTTCTGAGCCTGAAGCATATTTCTCCTATTAATTTATTAGCAAACCTTTTTGAATATTTTATACAAACAAACTAACTTACCTATCCATACTTTTCCAAAAATTAATCCTTGTGCAAACAAGCTCTTCTCCACAATGTCCCACTGGAGAAAATTCATTACTTCTGCTTTTAAAATTGCTGATGGTATGGTTCTCCACTATATCATCAAACATAATAATCCATTTGTAATGGGATATTCATAACCTCTCGGTTGAACCCAAGATCCCAATGATAATGTCAGTAAAGCGTAAGTGGATATAAAACTGATTTTACGACTCAAAAACACAAGCACGTGTGAACAAGTGGGTCAGCTCAGACATGGATTCAAGACTCATTCTGTTGCAGCATATTTTTTGGGTAGGGTAACCAATCCATTGTTGTATTACTCTGCTGAGCTGCACTTTACCTTCATTTCAAAGAAATCGAAATTTTATTGAAAACAAAAGAAGCCTTGAAATGAGTACAATTGAATTTCACCCTCTAAGGCAAGGCTAAAACATTTGCGTGTGTTTATGTGTTTTTAAATTTCTATTCGTTGAAAATAGAGTGAAAAGAAATTTTAGGTGAACCCAAAGGCGACATCCGTGCAGCAATTTTTCCTCTTCTTATTTTAAACTTTTCCACCAATTCACTTCAAATCATTGTGTGAAATTCCAATTCCAGTTTTCAATTAATATGTGAGTACATTTACTATATGTTAGGATTTAAGTTTTAGTAACTTCAATTTACAATAAGTATAAAATTTGTTATGTGAAAAACCTTGCACTAAATTATAAGAACTAAGTGTATAGTGATAGTATCTGTTCTTTGTATAATTATTACATTAGTTAACTGATTGCGTTGCAGGATTGAAATTGATTTTCTGAATATACTCGTTTGTTTATCTTTGTTTTTCTTTCTTTTTATTCAAATTTTTTCGTTGTTAATGAAATTGAAAGCATAATTCTACTCGTATCATTAGGTCTATTATAAACCTTATTATCTAATTATCTTATCTTCTTGCCCGGTATATTTGCCTTGAACCTCAAAACACTTGGTATGATGCACGACTATAACAGACCAAGCATAAAATCAAACGGGTAATATTAAATTAAAAATAATTCATTACTTTTATTTGATGGAAGCGTCTGAGTTGTGTAAAGTTGCAAAGGTTTATTAATGTTTCAAATGTTAAAAAATAATAAAAACTTATCTATCTAGTTTGTAGTTTATTTTAGAGGACGACTATGATATTTATTTGACGATATGAAATTTCGCCGCTGGAATTATAAATGGTGACCCCATTTCAAGTAAGAAGACTCTTTTTGAACTCAAACTCGTCTAATTTTACTTCGTTGTGGAATTCGGAAAAACGTCAATACATAATTTATGCACAGTGAACGTAGTGATATAAATAATATCCTGCTCCTAGTTTAAGAGGAGCACTAAAATTGGCTATACTAGTATAGCGTTCCGAAAAACGTTCAGAAATGTACCTCTTAACTCATTTACCTTCAGTTCTAGTTCTAATACCTAGGGCTAGACTACCTTTGCTATGAAACTATCACCCAAAAAACCCTCAATTGAAAAGAAAGAAATCTCAACCCCTTCAATGTCAAACTTTGCCTCGCAACTTAAATCTTACAACAAACTTACATGGTTATTTGCTTTTGTATTCGTTTGTTTTCGAGTTTGTCCGCTTTAAATGGAAATATTTAGTTGTGTACGTACGTAGAGCTACGTTCGCGCGCTGGTATTTTTCTTCAGTGATTTCATTTTCGCACAACTAGCGCTATGTATGACGCGCGAATCTAACCTTTCTTTTCTGTTTTTTTCATCGTCATCCCTCGCTGTGCCCCTATTTTAATGTCTTTGCCCATTGAAACCTTTCTAGGGATGATATGTCGCTTTTCGGGACAAAACATAGCCAGGAAGAAGTCACGTGGAAAAGCGTTGGCGCGCGTGCGAGAAAAAATTTTTTTTCTTGCTCTTAACTCACCAATACACCTGATGATAGACGGTCGCACTTCACTGCAAAAAAAAGTAGATATAGAGCCCCTTCAATTTTTCATACACTCATACAAAGAAAAATGATTTTATTTTTGGAGAAAATTTTTACCTACAAAGAACTGTTATTTGTTTTTTTATTCACCATCACTATAGCCGTCAAAAGGTGTTTAACACAACCAAAATTCTTAAGAGAGTGATGCACGCAAAATTATACCAACCCTCTAAATACGCGTCTAAAGAGAGTGACGTATAGGGCTTTCACTCGCGCCAGCTCTTCTCGGCCCTACCTAAATCCAATATAGTCGATTATAGCCACGGAGTGCTTAAAACATTGCTTTCTCCAGCTGCGCATTCTAAACGAATATTGTGGGGGCGGATGGTCGACAATTATATTACTCTGATTGTTCTCGATGAAAAGCCTTTTGGGGTGAGCGCGATGGCAGGGGTGCAGATTGCTAACTGATACTAGAAGTCTTGAGCTAGGGATAGATAGCACGTTTGCCTGATAACCGAACATCAATACAGGCAACCGGGTAGCATCATGGGGTCGTCTAATAAAGGCGCATGTTTGAAACCCCTGCTATTCATCTAGTACGCACGACTAGAAAATAATATCATCCCCTTTAATAACGGTATGCTACCATTTGTATCCTCCAGAAAAATGTTATCTTAACGGTGATTACGTTTCTTCAGATAACCCCATAATTCCCACTACCTGCTATTCTCCTGTTTATCATGCCTTTCCGCACACCCCGCATGCAAAAATACAAAGTCAACACAAGCGCACAAGTCTTCTCTCCTGGTTAAAATATCCTTGGTGGGAAAAGGCTTTTATGCTTTTCCAAACAAATTTCACCCGCTATGCTCATGGTATGCGAACAGTAGATTTAAGTAAATTTTCTCAGCCCCGGACAACAATTTTATTTGAGTTTAGCATTCGCTATCAAGCGCTTCTCGAGTTAGCATCGATATTAACCGTCCTGTTAATCGTCACTTTTTTGTGTCACAAACAGAATCAGTTTGAATTAAAAGTGCTTAAAAAGTTAGCAATTGTGTCGGTAGCAAACAGGAAATTCTAATACAGAAGAAAACACACTCGCGAGGGAGTGCAAATTACCAAATTCGTTTTGTAAATTTGTTGGAGATTTTGGTTACTAGCTTCTCCAGGAAATCAAACAAACGCTGCTCTGCGCTCTTCTAAAAATCGCTTCAAAGTCCTGTTGTCATTACCAGCAAACGGAGATAACTCGAAAGGAAAAATTTTTTTAGGAAAAGCTTTTCAAGATTCCTAGACCAAGTCGTGAGTAAAGCTTCAACGATAAATCACCTTAGAAAACATCTTCAACTGTAAATCGTCGGTAGTTGTACGGTACCGTTTTTTTCCGGGTATTAAAAGTCAACTTTAATAAAAAAATAAATAAATAAATAAATAAATCAAATAAAACAACAACATTCAGACGAATGTCGGTTTAAAATAAATCAAGTTGAAAACGATTTCGTCATATCATTTTATATGTAACTTAAGTACATATGAAGTAGTGGAAATACCTCAGAAAAATTTTGAAAAAATTGTTGTGTGTTGAAAATTTTCAAAGTGCCAGATATAACTAAAATATTCTTTTAAAAATATAAGCAAGAAATAATAAAATTCTGAGAGTAGCTTATTTCTTAAATAGGCTGCAACAAACCAGGAATATTTTGTGCTTAATTGTGTTCGAATAAATCATACAAAATTTCACACTTTGGAGTAAATTTGTTTTACGTTAAGCCAGCCGAGATTCTCCCGTCCACCATTAAGGAGCAAAGTCCTGTAAATATACCAACCAAAAAGCTAATAGTAAGTAACATTAGCCTTTTGTTTTTTAGTATGAGTATTGTTTAGAACTTCTCAAACTTATTATAACTGTAAGGTGCATCCCAAATAACCAATTCTGGTACTACTGAAAAGTGTGTTATTTATTTTGTTAATAAATAATATTAAATTTGCAAAGTAAGTATCTTCTCAAGTCGCTTATATAACATTTTCTGACAACACTAGAAGCTTTCAATTCTGCAAAGATTTAATTTTCCCTTACTTTGGCTTAATTTCGTCGACCTTTTATATGTGTCTATTTCCCATGTTTTAGACCAAAAATTCAACTTGGGACGATTCTTTAAGATATCATCAATTTGTGCTTTTGTTATGCACTAATTTATTTAATCAATGCATATTATTTGGACTTTTTGATATAACTCAAAAATTATTTTCAGTTTATTTTGTGAGTTTATAAATGCTTAGAAATAAATGAAACAAGAAATACTTATTGATTGATTGATTTCTCTTCAATATAAAATATTTTGAATAGTAAACTCAATAAAACAATTCTAATTAATCTCGAAGCTTCTTATTGCAATATATATATAATTTTAAAATTTAAATAATTAATTATTACCTGAGTAAGTTTTAAACTTTAATTGCCTCATATATGTATATATACATATACTATATGTCCACAAACTGTGGTAAGTTCTAGCTTCTGTAATATCTTTACTTAAAAGGTAAAGGTTTTTAGTGTTTTTTATAGTATTTTACTAAGATAAAGTAAAGTTAAGTACTAAGTTTTGTAATTTAAGATAAACTAAGTTTTGTTTCATTAACGCTAATTACAAATCTTTACTACTTCCTACTTCTAAGATATGTTATATGTTGTCATTAAGCCCTTATGTCGATGTAATTTTAGTTATTCAACTCCCTCAATAGAATAGACCAAAACATCTCAATATCAAGATCTAAAATTTATGATTCAAAAGTTTTTCAGAAATAAATCTTATTAGCATAATTAAAAATAATTTAATTTCCTGAAAATAAGTCTAGAAATGAAAAATATTTCTCTGCCATTTTCTGAAGATCTATGGAAAAAAGTTATAGGGATAACTTCTTTTAAAACTCAAAATATCAAAAAATTTGAGCATTATTTTCTTGAAATGATTTTAGGGTGTATAGATACAATCCAAATCTTCTCGAGATAACAACTTACCTCGTTTTGATTTTGCACTTAGAGATTTTCCTACTGCACTGCATTACATTTATTACTTATCCATTCATGTAATTTTGTACCATTTAAATATTTCTAGAAATGATAAACATTTTTAACTTCAAATTAGAACTCTTCGCTTAAGTTTTTTATCACCTACTTTGCTTCATAGTTAATGCAATTACACTACATCCCAATAAATCGAAATTTCTAAACAAATTTCCATATTTTACAGTTTAAGTTTGATCACTTTGTTTTAGCATTGAGGTTGTGATTTCTCTTATATAATTCAAGTTTGAAATAATTTCCTAAAAATGGACCTCTTATGCGTTTGAAGTCTTTCTGGAAACAACTGAAAGCCGACGGTAACATGACTAAAAAGAAACTACATGTAGTATAATATTATTTATTAAAGTTCAAATATTGACAACGTTAGTACTTTATCAGATGTGCTTGCAATGAATTAAAACCATGCACTGTGTACAAAATAACCAAATGAAAATTGCAAGAAGCATTACAATTTACTACAGTCTTTCGTTATATTTTAAAGGAAATGTTTTCAAAGATTGATGCTAAAATAAGCTTCTTTTTACACTCAAAGTTCTCTTTTTATAACGTTGTAGTTAACTCAAGCACATCTTTTGCCAAAAAGGTCTGAAAGGTTCCCAAGGACTTAATTAACTTTCTACTTAGACGTAAAATTTTTTCTCGAACTTCTAATTTCTCGTACGAATATAAAATTTTAAAAAGTCAAAAATATTACCTTTATTACAGATATGATTCGGAAAATATAACAAATAAGTTGAGAGATAAAAATCAGTAGAAACAAATGAAAAACATGTTAATGAAAGCTCCATAAGTCATTGATATCAAAACAAAATTATTAATCCATTGGCAGTAAAATTTGACACTATGGGACACATAATAGGAGAAATACTAAAAGTAATCAAAACTAGGAGAACTGCAAAAAATTTAACAATTTATCCATTCTATCGAAAATATAAAAAAAATAGTATTCGAATAGCTTAAAGAATAGCGAAGCAGAGGTTTTAGCCGCGATTTTTTGCAACAAAACTTTCCAATTGTAGCGAATTTGAACCCAACTCGATTGATAAAAACTTTCACGAAAATAATCATTTTTCTGAATTGAAATCTTTACAATGCTGTGTTTGATGTGAACATTTTCCAAATTGTTATAAATTTCATTCATTGCTTTTCAATAGTTTTTCGAACAAGATTGTCCTAACAAGCTTCCATGCATAAGTGACATGTGCGACTTGACTGATATCGTTAAAATAATTAAGATACTGTGTATTTCATTTTGCTTTTGGTTCAATAAAAGTAAATTGAAAATTGGATTTAAATTAATTGTGACTTCTAGTTCAACCACACATATTTTCAAATAAAGTACCAAATTTTTACTAGTAAATGTTTTATATTTAGGAATATTATAATAATCATACACTTTTAAAACTACAGGAAATGTCCCAAAAATAAATGAACTTTTTAAATTTAAGCTATTAACGCCATATCTTGAAATGATATATGATTTTAAAGCTGAATATATAAAAATACAGCTCCTCTAGAAAACAAGTCCAAAGCCATTAGCATTTGTAAGCGAATTGTAAAAACATTATCGAGTAAAATAACAGTACCTTTTATCGTTTCATGACAAAACATGATGAGGACCAAAAAATTGCTCGCGTTGAAAACTGGACGGACCTTATTAAAACAGGCAAAGTAGACTACAAATTTCTGGTATTTATTGTACTGGATAGTGAGACTTGGTTTTCCAAGTACGATTCTCAAACAAAGCGCTAAATTTCTACTTGGAAGTTTCCAGGTTATCTGAAATCGAAAAAAGTTTATTTCCAGAAGTCACGAGAGAAAACAATATTGATTTGTTTTTAAGACTCTAAAGATATTTGACTTCAGGGATTCATTCCATAGAGTCAAAATGTGATTAATGAATATTACCTGAATGTTATAGAGCGATTTTTGATCCAAGTGAATGAGGCCCGAATGCCATGCACCGGGAAGTTGGTTTTTATTGCGCGATAATACGCCATCTAACAAGGACGTAACTGTTAGATAAACTTTAAAACAAGCAAAAGTCTGTGCGATTCAACATCGTGAACGCTTTCAGCGGTATATTGTAGCGGAAGGAATATATTTTAAATAAAAAGAAATAATTTTTGTAAATTAACTAATTAGTATTTTTTAATGGAAATAGTTCGAATATCTTTTGGAGTGTACTCGAGTTTTAAAATTGCAAAATCATACAATTCCATCCATTTCCGATTTTTAATAAGAAATCCTAGCAAAATGAAGTTAAAAAATAAAACGAGATCCGAAAGATTCCCTTTCTATTATTTTCCAATAGAACTGAGTTGTTTTAAATCAACAATAAGACTTCCAAGAATACTCGTATAATAATATCTATACTATTAGATTATCATAGCAAAAAAAGATTGTTCAAAAGAACACCATATATTTATTTAGAACACCATTGTTCCAAAATTTAAAAAAATATCGAAATAATTATTTTTATTTCAAAACACATCATTTTTATATATGTGCTTTTTGTATGCTAGAAAGTTGTTAGAACTTTTTGATTCAATAAGACGACAGTATTAACATAAAATTTTTAAATAGTCGACTATTAACGACTTAAAGTAAACGCAGCCAATAAGTCTTAATGATATTTAATGGGCAGTAATGGTAATAGAGTTCTTCTTTGAATTTTTTTGTATTCAACATATGTGTAGTGGTCCTTACATTTTGTATCAATATTATAGGCAGTATCATATCTCTATAACCAGTTTATTTTACTGTTTACTTTCACATCTAATAAACGTATAGCAGATTAAAAGTTTTTCGAGTTTCTTTTCCTCTTAGAAAAACAAATGGCAACAGGAAAGCAAAAAAATACATGAAAATTTTTGTATTCAAATCACTTGTTTTCTTCCTGCCGCATTCAGAATATGAATGAGAGCATTTTAAAGAAAACACTCTAAAACGTTCGCACTGTGTGAAAGGGTAAAGAAGCAGAGCAGTTTCCTGAAAGGAGGTTGCGACGATAACGACGACGAAAAACTAAGGAAGCGTACAAAGAAAACGTATTAGTTGCCGATATCAAATGAGAAAAACTGAACAAATCCTCTGGAAGATGCTGTTATCCCATGATCAGAAAAAGAAACAAAGAGAAACATGTAAAAATATGCAAAAATGAAATTGAATAAACCTATTGGCCCGCTCCACACAAAGAGGCTGGGGCGGTTATTTTGACTTCAAAAATATCAGTTATACCTGTATTGGCTAACGGGAGCTGCTGTCATATTACACATTCCTCTCCTCCCCTGACAGCAAAGTCAATCAATTTTATTGAAAAATATAACGATGCAGTGTTGCTCGGGGGATATTTTTGATTGAGAATAAGGTTCTTTTGGGGGTTTTTTCTAGTTGATAAATTTTTATCTGCGCCTTTACAGGGCTGTAAAAATACTTAAAAAATGGTGCGAGAGTTCAACCGGGGATTACATATGTGTATATTGTATATAAAATTGATTGTTTCTAAAATGTACCCTACTCCCCGTGCTATTCTTGGGAATGATAAGTTGACAGGTGTATTATTTATATTAAAAATTCGTTTTCAGATTTCCAATTCACATTGTATGATTTGATGACACTCCGCTAAAAAAGTCTAAAGCACTGCTACGATATTCTCTGGGGATGTGTCACCTTTATTCAAGTCTTATACCCTTTTAGTTCAACTTTTAAAGATAGGCATGTAGGTATCTGTTTTGTGTTACGCAAATTGGGAAGGCAAATGTGAGTAAATTGCTGCGACGACCATGTACTTCAAAATTTCAAAAAATTGAAATAACCAATTCAAAAAATAGGAAAATATTTTTAAATCTTAATGTGAGGCAGAAAACAATTTTGCATTACAAGATAAGAGTATACGTTAAAAAGAATTAGTAAAAGTTATGCACAGAATGTTTTTGGAATAAGACACACACATCAAGTATAAAATACGAGTATATTTAGAAATGCAAATAAAAATTATCAACAATTCAAAGCGAAGATCAAATTTCAAATCAGTTACTTTATAAATTTGATAATCTAGGCATTTTTGTACTTTACATCTTTCGCTACGTCTTTTCACTTGGTTCGTACTATTTACCTAGCAATGCCTTTATCTGAACATTTCTGAAANCCACTTGGTTCGTACTATTTAGCTAGCAATGCCTTTATCTGAACATTTCTGAAATTGAAAAAAAATGTTTTTAATTCTGCTTATTCCGCACCCATTAATAGTCGACAATACCTTCTATTCTGTACAAAAAACTAGCGTTTAGCTTACTTTTAACAATATTAAAATACATTTTTCTTAATATTATTGATATTGTTTTCTTTGGCCCTTCACGCTTATGCAGCACAAGACGTGTTCTCTGGCATCATTAATCAAGATATGAGTGGAGTGAACTGAAATCTTCGAACTTTTATCAGAAAGCGTATGTAACGTTACCAATTCTTACTCAAGAATAATTGCAGTATCAAATAACAGCTATGTTTTTATAACCTAGGCCGGGGTATTTAAAGCATTGAACACATGCCTATGTTGATAACATATTTAGTTCATAGAAGTATTCACAGTATTGCATCCTTTCTATACTATTATGATATCTATGTTCAATGACGAACCCTATCTGCACACTCCTAAATCAAAAACTCAATTAATGTCATCACTTGAGACTTACCACCCCATGCACAGCATATTTCACTTTTGCATGCTTCCATTATATTTGCTCGCATATGTGTGAAACATAAATCTCATAAATTTAGCACCACAAAATATATAAAAGGTAATACGTCTGTCTTCTTAAAACACCTGCAACACCGAAAGGGCTCAAAAATTAATTAAGCAACAGCACCAGCAATAGCAATTCAAATGGAATTTTGAATCCTGATAGCGATGAGGTGCTGCAGTCGAGCGTGATTTTCAAGCACTGCATGAATCTTTTAAAATTTAAACGACTTTTAAACATACAAAATAAAAACGAATAACCTACGAAGAAAGTATTCGACAAATAAGATCTTGCATCTTACAAATTATTACGTTTGTTCATACCCGTATAAATTAATATTATTCGTATTCCAGAATAAAAAATGGGATCTCAAATGGTCAGCTGAATAATTAAAGTTGTGAAAGTCGAATCAAAGAACTTTTTTACTAAGAAATCAAATTCAATCCTGATGCTAAATTGTTATTACAGCAGAGCAAATATATGTTTAAGATATAGGTAGTCCTCATATCGAGTCGGAAATGATTTCACTTATTTCTATCATCCCTGAGTAGAAGAATGTACGAGTACACTGATAACTCTTATTAATTAAAATCGTCAAATTCCACACTCCATACTGGATTAAAACTCTGAATTGCACAAAAATCTTAATGTGAAAAGTGAAAATCAACAAATGCAAGATACTCTATTGTATTGATTAAAGAGATTTTTTTTTAACTTTTTTTCAAGCCAAACCAAATAGGCAGAATAGTGAACAGCAGAATACTAGAACTAATTTTACATA
>JXPE01003786.1:106118-116162 GCA_001015215.1 Holcocephala fusca
AAGTCTTACCTCGAAGTCTAAATATTATTTCTTTAGAAACCTGGAAAATTTCTCATTAAGTCAATTATTGAATCGAAATAAAACACACTTATTTATTCTGCTTCAATGAATATAACAAAAAAAACTCTTATCAGTCATATTTCTACTGTTTTATATAAAGATAATTGAAATTTCTAATTTTCATTAAAATAAATATTTAAAAGACTGTTACCAACTATATAAGTTGTACCCTTGAGCTTGTAAAATGAACAAACAATGTTATTAAGTAAATTTCTACGAACCCCAAATATACCTTAAAACAAGTATGCATATACTTGTACTATATAAAAAAGGAAATCTACAGTCCACTCCAGTTACATAATTACATGCTATGCGTGTATAGCCTATTCTCGTGAATCATGGGATTAAATGTCAACTCTTCCAAAAATGATAAGCAATTCACGAATTTATTCAATTTTCTAGATCAGAAAAACAGACGTAAGAACTGTTTGTAAAGCTAGGCTTTCGAAAATTAGTAGGACTTCTTCCGTACGTTAAACTGTTGTGAGCAATTTATCTTTAATTTAAAAGAATAACTGTATGTTGCTAGTTCCACATGTCTAAAGCAAATAAAATGTTCTTATTCTACGTGGTCTCTTTTTTTCTTTTAACACCAGACTGTCTTATGATCACAAAAATGTCAATATGTCGAATGTCGTCTATCTTCATTCCAAAGAAGAACGACCTGAAACCGGTGTACATGCATATGGTGTCCATTTTACATGAATGCATGAAAGAATCTAAAATCTGGAATGTATTTGGTATCGGGTCAGTTTCAAATATATGCGTTGACCCATGAACCGAAATTCCACCTCTTGAAATGAATTTTATTCCTTTTCTCTATTATGAGAAGGTGCACGCTAAATTCAATGATTCCCCATTCCGCACTAACCAGAAAGATACCAACGACTAGAAAATCCTCTTTTACCAACAAGCAGAGGAGTATAAAATTGAAATTGTAGGTTTTAGTAGTCCTTTAAATTTGTGACCAACTAACCCTTCCCTATACTTTTGGTCCGATTACCTTACATTGTGCAACATAAGGATACAATAGGGCTATGGATTAGACGTTGGAGTCAGCAGCATGATAAGGACAGGATGTACACTAGTATAGCAAGGATCTCATTTTATATTGAAATTCAAAGATAGATACCTTAACATCTCTAATAACCATCCTGCTCGTTACAACATTTCAGAATGCTTATCTTATATACAGGACATATGGGTCCATAGGTTTATGATTAGAGACGGGCCGGGCGTTTACATTTTAGGACAAATGTATTTTGTTGGTATCAACGCTAAACTGAAATGGGATTATTTATTTAACTTACCTTTATTTTGTTCTTAAATGATCAGATTTTTATCCAATTAAAATTGAAAGAATAATTTACTCGTAAGTATTTAAGCTATTCTCAAAATATTAATTTCTTCGTGAGTATTTTAAAATATTGGTTTGATGTTCGTATTCTGGGCAAATTAAATATAAAGTAGTTTTTGTCATAAATAAGATAACACCTGTACTCTTAAGATAAAGAAAATCGACTTTTTTTAAAAAATTGATAATTAATAAGTCAGTATAAAGAGTTTTCTAAATAACAGAGAAGTAAGTATTTTCACATTGAAATTCTTTATTAAGTTTTACTTTACTCTTGTCAAATCAGCCTAAAAATGTTTGCTGAGTAACTTTACCTGGTCTTAGCTTTCGAAATTAATGAAATAATTAAATCATAAAATTATAATTTAATTAGCTAAAGATTTNATTTCGTGTTCATGTAATTAATTCATTTTGTTAAAATCGCTCTACATTTTACTAAGTTTATGTTCTTTGCGGAATTACTTAGCCGAAATGAAATTTTAACAGATACTTGCTCGCTGGGAATTAGAAATGAATAAATTTTCCCAGAATTTTGCAACTAATTTGATTTGTAATGGAAGAGATTTTCATATTTCGTGAACCATTCTTCCTTCTAAGTATATATCCTAAGAGGGTAACGGGCAGAAGCTCTCTTTGAAAGTTCTTTGGAAATCAATTATGACAAATTGGAGAGTTCAAAAGTTCCTTTGTAAAAATCGTTAGTTTTCCTGTACAAAAATGCTCTGAGTGCTTGCAGATATGTGTGTGTATTGAAATAACCTCTGCAGATCAGAAAATTTTTGAGCACATTAAATGAATTTAAAATTAATTACCTTCAGAATCAATTTAAAAGAAATTCTCCGGATAAATTATTCTGTAAAACTGAAGGCGTCTCAAAGTAAAGAAATGACAATGACATTGCAGATAATTGTAGCGCTTATTAAAATAAAATTGGTTTACTGCACTATCTGGCTATTGTTTACAGAAATGTATAAGAATCTTAGCTTTTTAACAATAATCTTACAATAGAGATTGTTCGCTTACAGTTCTAGCTTTTAAACAAATCTTAAACAATCAATTTGACTCAGATGAACCTGCGCAAATTTTAAATGCAAAAAGTGCTTACCATCATTTAATTAAGAAACTAGACTTAAACCTATTCGATTATGACGGGCAATTTTCTCAATACATTTTATGCTGATTTCGAAGCTACGCCACCAAAGTCTTTATTTCCCTTTTCCTTTCTTTGTTTAAAGTCAATTTTATAAAATTCATATGAATGTAAAACAGGTTGCTAGAACAGCAATGATTGATAAATGAATCTGTACATAATAAAAAGAACCTGGAATTGTAGAATTGTAGATCTAACTTTAGGACTAAAGCCATAGTGTCTATGTTTATTCGATTCTCGAATAGGCTCAGTACAAAGAAAATTAGTGATGAGGTCTTTCGTAGTATTGTATGCGGAGACTAAAAAAGTAGATCTGACCACACTATGAACCAATATTAATTTAGTTAATTAAAAAACAAATTTTTGGAAAAAAAGACAAGCTAGTGCCAAAGACTTAGGAGGGTCCAAAAATAAGACACATATTCTATCTGCAATGATTAACACCTCATAACATCGACAGCAACTGTTAAGCCATTAAAATTCCGAAAATCTCAACCTTTAAAAAACGAAAACGACTAAAACCAACAGGAATACCAAAAATTAAGAATTTAATCTTTAAAATATAAAAATGCTTTCTACTTTTTAAAAATATTATAGTGAATTTTACTTTTTGTAAAATCTTTCATTGCCTCTGAATATGTTTTGGTTTTGATTTATAATAGGTTGGATTCTGTATTCAACCTTATCTTAAACGAAATGTTAGAAATACTCTTATGTTCTACTTTCTACTTTACTGCAGTTTTTGAGAAAATTTACGACCAGCAAAATAAATAATTCTGTAGTCACTAAAATACTCGTATCTGCTATCTAAACAAGGTTGCACTCATCAGTTCCGTAAATATCTAAGTAGGTTTGTAACAGAACCCGATGCTATACAAGAAGTAAGGAGTTTAACTGAATTTATTTTAGAACAAAATGTGGTTACACTATGGAATTTGAAAAGCACAAGGACACAAAGAGTTAAAATTTACCGCACTGTCAGATGGACATGTTTCTTAGAATAAATGCAGGAGCGAATAAACATGCGATATCCCACAAAACAATTCCTGAGATTTCACATCTTTTGTTCTAGGTGAATAATTAGCATTGTGCCTTTAAGAGTGGATGGGGAAAATGAACTTTTTGTTCTTTTAAAAAGAAATCAATGAAATTTGTACATATTTATTTTCTTGTTTTTAGTTTATAATAATTTTTGTTTCTATTTAATTCTTTTTTTCTGCATTGCATTACTTTTTATTGGCTTAACCCAGTATTTTTTAAAAGATCTCCAGTTCTCCGTGGTCTTAGCCCTGAAGTTGTCGAAGTGATATAAAATATTTAACAATAAAACGATATAAACGATATAATTGTTAATTGCTATTGAGAGAAATTATTCAATCGTTTGACAGCTACGCAGCGCTATCGCGCTTCAATATTCGCTCTTGCAGTTTTATAATAAAGGTGAGTGTTCTAAAGCACCAAAAGTGGTTTAAATTAGCTTTTATTCCAAATTCTGCACAGCAATTTTGGCATGTATAAGGATTTTGATGGGTAGCTGNTTAAATATCTTATGCTCAAAGCTTTTATCTTTTAAACGATATAATTGTTAATTGCTATTGAGAGAAATTATTCAATCGTTTGACAGCTACGCAGCGCTATCGCGCTTCAATATTCGCTCTTGCAGTTTTATAATAAAGGTGAGTGTTCTAAAGCACCAAAAGTGGTTTAAATTAGCTTTTATTCCAAATTCTGCACAGCAATTTTGGCATGTATAAGGATTTTGATGGGTAGCTGTCAAACGGTTAGGAGACTGAGGAAGAAAATTGGATTATTACTTTTAGAAAAACGTAACATAAACAAGAAAACAAAAAANGAAATTATTCAATCGTTTGACAGCTACGCAGCGCTATCGCGCTTCAATATTCGCTCTTGCAGTTTTATAATAAAGGTGAGTGTTCTAAAGCACCAAAAGTGGTTTAAATTAGCTTTTATTCCAAATTCTGCACAGCAATTTTGGCATGTATAAGGATTTTGATGGGTAGCTGTCAAACGGTTAGGAGACTGAGGAAGAAAATTGGATTATTACTTTTAGAAAAACGTAACATAAACAAGAAAACAAAAAATTTCCTGCTTTCCTATTTTCAAATTTAATTTAAATGTCTATTGTGCAGGGCTAAAGAAAAGAATAATACAAAGCTTCACATAATAATGCTATATATGGAAAAGAGTTAGGAATTCATTTTTAGAGTTTATCGACGAACCCTATTGAATTACCAAGTGCTATATGTGTATGTATCGGAAACATTAAATTATAATTAGTCTACGGAAAAAAATTGTTGATGTAAAAAAAAAAAAACAAAAATATATGCAACTCGAGAAAAACATATCTTGCAATTAATAATACTATAATATTCTTATTGAATTCTTCGTTGCACAAAATATAACTTTCGCACAGACAAATCTCATAATACTTGTAGTGATGAAGTACCTGTGATTTTTGTTCACCCCCACAGTTTGAAGAATCCTCGTTAAGATATTTGTGCAAACTTTTGAAAACTGCTTTACTATGTACCCCAATCTTGTTCTATGTTGACACATTTCTTGCAAAGTGTCGTTCCAATACATTTTCATTGAAGTTATAACCCCATCTGTGCGCTATACTCACCATTGCTTCTTTTCAATTACAATATAGCAAAACAGTTCGTTAATTTTACGACTCAATATTTGTTGTTTGGGGTAAATTTGCCTTGCAATTTCTTTTCGGAACATAGTGAAGGAAACTGGGGACCATATATTATTGTCTGTACAAGCTCTTTTGAATAAATTATGATAAATGCTCATTCTAATGTCACTTTAAAACGGAAATTTATGGAGAGTTAGCAAGAGGCTTATTCGTACTTTTTGTCGTTTTGGTAAAACTTCGATCCATAGTCATTGCTCACCCACCTTCTCATCTCGAAGAATTGTCATATGCAAGAACAGTATTTTAAGTCTTTTTACCTTAAGCTCCTAAAATGGCCCAAATGAGACACTTTGAGAAAATTTATTTTCAAAACCTCAACCCTACAGGAAAATTTTAGCATTAAGCATGATGTATTCATTTGTGTTTTGTGTGCGCGATTTTTATTGTATCTATCTTTCCTCTTACTTTATATAATGAGGTTTTGGTCTATTTTAGAAATTTGCGAGGTGAACCATTTCATTTGTTTTCTTCCTTTCAATTTCATCGAAACTCGCCGCTAGCAAGTCTACTATACTCTACAAAAGACTTGCCTCCATAATGCAAATTTAACTGGAAATAAGAAAATGTAAGAAACATAATGACATTCGTGTCAAAATTGTATTAAAAGTGAAAATTTATAGCACTTCCCTAAATATTTCAGGCAGAAAACACTCTATGTTTCATCGTTTTCCGGAGCTAATTTCTGATGCGTACGACAACAATAAGCTTCAATGAGTAATGTTATTCCACTCAGATATTTATGAAAGCCGAAACCTAATTTATTCAAAAAAGTAAATACCATCAATACAACAACAAAACAAATCTTAACGTTTGGGAATGATCTTAATTTGTTTTGATAGTTACGCCTTCGTTTATTAGAAAAACTTCAATAATATTATTACTTAAATTATATTTCGTACATTAAAATACTAACAACAACTAAGTATCTAAATTAGTTATTTATTAATTAGAAAGTAAAGAGTAATTTAAGTTTTTTTAAATTGGTTATCGACTTACAGTTAAGCTCCCAGCAACTAAATGATTGAAAATTAGTTGGCTATTTTATTCAAACAATTCGTACAAAAATAAGAGGTGAAGATTACAAAACGCTGCGATACCTAAACTGAATAGTGGTAGATTAAAATTTCAGAGTGTAAAGCGATCTTTAATAAGGTTTCTCAAAGGTACATTGGTAATGTCGCAAAGCTATTAAATGCAGAATTTAACTTAAAATACCGACATTATATTCAACTATGTTAAAAAATTTTAAAATTTTAACTATAAACGTAGTCTAATAGAAGCCAAAAATTGTGCGACACTCGCATGTTGTGTAAGCTAACTAAATCAGGTCAAGCATATCGAGAATAGTATGCTCATATATTAGATATAAACTAAAATATTTAATGCTTATATCTCTGGTGAAGTAATCAACAATTCCATTCCAATTTACTAAATGGAGAATTTTTTGTGCGAAACTTATACTGGCTATCTAAATTTCCTTGTCGGAACCTCCGCTTTTCATGGCGTTTATCTGAGCTTTAAGATCTGCATGCTTCTTTGGAACCATTTCTAAGTAAAAGTTTTAAAGAAGTTGCCCTCAAACTGAAAACGCTTTACCTTGAAGTGGCTAGCGTTGTGAAAGTATTCATCATTACTTATAGCTGCACTGGATTTGTAAAAGGAATGCAAGAAAAACTGAGAAAAAAAACTTAATAAGAGGCAAATTGCCCATCCACCATCAAAGCTCATCAGCACCCAACTTTTGCTGCTATTATAAATCATGATAATGGCTCCCTCATTACAATTATGGCCTTTAAAGTACACATAACCATTAGCGCACGTACTAGCCGTTAAACAAAGCTATTTTGCTAGGAACCACCTTTATGAATGAAACAGTAAGAGGACGCTCCATTTCTAGCATGCTCTATCTAATGCTCATACCTGTATGAGATGTGTCTTGAACCTTGTCCATTGAATGTGAGGCGGCACATTCAGAAATTACACGTTTTATTCTTTTTTTTCTACTAGTAAATTTTACTTCTAGTAAAATTTTTTGCACAGCAACTGGAACTTACATCTTTGCAAGGGAATAAAGAAATCAAATATTTTTCAAATTTTTTTCTTAACAATATTTAACTACCTCTTTTACTTTTCCCGATTTAACACTATTCTTTCGTTTAAGGGTATGAAAGGAATAGTGACTCACCTTTAAAAAAGCTCTTCGTTGGATGTGTACACATACATTCATGAAATGTTGAAAATTCGTAAATCCTAAGAAAAATAACGTCTTGTGAAACTGCTAAAGATCCATGCTGCTTTGGTACGTGCTTGCTGTAATTTTATGCATCTATGCATTCTATTTCTCGCACTTTGTTAATGTTGGACATAACGCATTTCAACTTTATATAATAGCTCATGTGATCTGTGCTAAGCTCTGGAAAGCTTGAATAACTGCCAAATGTTCCTTAGAAATAACGATTAGCGTTTTCTGTCACCCCGAACCATCAATTCCTTTTAGGATACTAGGTAGGCGCTATTTTCAATTTAATATGAGTACTTCAAACTAAATATACGAATATATCTCCTTCACGTAGAATACAAAAATTGACTTTATTTTCTGAAATGTTTATAAGATTAGCAACCAGATGAAGGTGTCACTCTTATAGTACAAAACGATAATAGGCTTTAATTTAGTTAGATAAATTCTATAGAGTGCTGATTTTTGTTGTTCAATCCTAAGACATAAAGTTCTAAAATAAAAAAACCATTCCTATCTATCTTGAAAGAACTTACTAAAATTAAATAGAAAAATTTAAGTTTCTGGTCAATTGAATAATAAACTATTTTGAAAAGTTTCAAGGAAAAAGCACATGTTAGAATCATGTAAACTCCTTTCGAAGGTAAACATCAGATATGTATATCAATTTAATATTTTATGTTTTTTTAAGTAATGATAATTCTGCAAAATATGACATTTTATATCATTGAAGTGAACCAATGACAGTTCTAATATTATCTTTGAAGCCAGTAGCAGTTGTTACCTTAGAAAAAAAAATTTTAAAGTAGCAAAATATTTATAAAAAAAATTATAGTATATGTTCTAAACATTGCAATTGTATAAGGAAGATGTGATTTATTATATGTAAATGTATTTCAAGTTTTAGTTCGATTGGGGAATAATTTACTATTCTTCATAAAAAAAAGACTGATTTTTTATTTAGATATTTAATAAGAAATGTTGCATAGTAAGATCCATACTTTCCCGCATTGCGTCATTTACATTTCTTTGTCTTTATTTTACACCTTGATTAAAAAACTCTAAGGTTTCTTGAAAATTACCGAACTGAAATAAATTAAAAAATAAACAAGTTGTCTCTCAAATTTCAAGTTCTAAAAAATTTTGATTTTATAGCTATTAGTAAAATTTAAATTTTGCCGGTATACTTATGTGTAATTATCATTCATAAACTTTAATTCTGGTCTTATAAAACTGCTCGCGCTCTTTCATAACATACTACTCATAGAGCTCCACAACCGTAAACAAAATCCAAATAAATTACAGACTTGTAAAGAAAGATGTTCGTTATTTGTGTGGTTTTGAAGGAAGAAAGCCTTTTTTAAATTTAAATAAGTATTTTGCATTTGTTTTAAAAAACAATGTTTCTCCCTTTTAGGCAAAATCTATTGCAATCGGGGTAAATATGAAAACTATTCTTCAGAACAACATCACATTCCCTTCATTCAATTTAAAATACGAGAAGCTAGAGATATTTTTTCTCTGGATGCTTAGTGGTTAAAAAAGTCACAATAAACCGCTATCTAACCTTTTAAGCTATAATATTTTCTGCTGGTATCTGAGCACAGCTCTACCCAATAGTAGGGTAATAATGTGCCGCCATACTTCACAATAGGAGTACATGCAGAAATATAGAAGACACCGTGAAATGTTGACAAAAATGTTCAAAATCCATGTTTTGTTTTATCGTTTATCCCTTTTTGCTCAGATATCATACCCTTGCAAAACAGGCTGCACTGAAAGGGTAAATCACAAATCCGGATATCGGTTCTGTAGGTTATGGGTTATGGTAACGTATGAATCTGAACATTCAAAACCACATTGTTATGTAATAGTACTCCCACTAAACAAGAGTAAAACCGCAAAAGAGGGGTGTAATATTCAGGAATAAAATGTCCTTTCGTCCCGGTGAGCTACTACAACAGTGCTGTCATACTCAAAAAACTTGATACATCAAAGTACAAACAAACCGTTCAGATAAAAACTGTTCTGATAGTGGTTTCTCTTATCCTTGGCAGTACGCACTTTCCGAAATAAAACTTTTTATTCCGGTTGGTTACAAAAAATGTTATATAATATCAGTTGGAAGCAAACATTCGACATCAATTCTACGATATAATTTTATATATGGTATACACATCAGTTAAGCCTATATTCTGGTACTTATATACACATTTTATGTCTGATTATCTTTTAGCAGAATTTCTTTAAAAATATCCGAAATATTTTAGACCTTAAAAAATATCAAATCTGTTGTGTTAGTTATAACTGAAGTGTCTACCAGAAAAAATATTTTCAAACATGTAATCAATTTATAAAGCAAGCAAATTCAGTAATGATAAAAATGTATTTTAAAAGTATGCAATGTTATGCAATGCAAATTCAATATGAATTACAAATTCAAGTACTAGTAATTACAAAACTTCATAAGCTCACTTGCCTTGTAGATAATATTAACAGCAGGGATATTTTTAAAAATAATA
>JXPE01003789.1:616-10721 GCA_001015215.1 Holcocephala fusca
TCAAAAAAAAATTGTGTTTTCTTACCTAGGCTAACAAGTTTTCAGTCCACCCTCGTATTTTCTTAATATTTTACTTTCCTGCTGCTGTACTATTACTAAAGTATTTTGTTTTTTCTGCTACTTTTTTTTTAAATTTTGACGAGATATTAAACACTAGTTCAAAGTTTTACTTAATTTTATAAGAACTATTTTCAAAATGGATATAGAAAATGTTAAGTATTTTGAATTTTTTTTTTTTAATTTATTACAACTCAATATTTCTGAACTACTAAAATTTAAGGTCTATTATTCCTTGCCTTAAGTATGAACCTCTCACTTACCAAATCGATTAACTCAATAAAGCACAAAGTGATAAATCACAGTATACTTCCTTTTGAAAAATTTTCTATTAAATATGAATTTAAGTAAACATTTTAAAATACAATATTGGACATGTAAGATAGCTTCCATCCAACGTTGTATAAAAAGCATAAAGTAATACATCCAAGGTGTAACCGCTACTATTATTACAATTTTTGCACGGATAAGGGAGTTAATCGATAAATTAAATCTTCAAATCTTTTTATTATAGAAAAACCTCACTATCTTATATTTTTTATTCATAATTTTTAGAAAAACAGGAAAATTTACTGATCAGCAACTATTCCAGATATTCTCGACATTCGCGAAACCTGATGTTTGTGGTATTCCCTCAAGTTACACGATTTTATTCTAACACACTAACACAATTCGCCCTCTTTATCTAGTGAATCCTTTTACTTCCTATTGCTAAAAAGTGGAAATTTTGTAAGGTACTAATCATAAGTTTAGCTGCCATGTCAAGGATGAAGGATACTAATGGAATTTCTCTTCTGCCTAGGTAGTAATTCAAGTACATATCTTACCTTCAGTTTTAGATAGACAACTCATTTGATACTGAGAGTAAAAATTCCGGAAATCTGTACCTGTTTTTTTTAATCAGAAATTTGAATCAGTTGAGAACTAATTCTGGTTACATGGTAAGCAAAATTTTATGTTGTACTAAATCTGAATTTTGAATCAATCTTACCTGTAATCAATTGACAGCTTAACTCGAAAGATACCTGTAATAAAAATAATAATATTATAGCCACATGCATTTGAGATTTCATCAGGTCTGTTTGTTTCTAAATTTCTAATATATCCGTGTTTAATGAGAGGAATGGATTTCTGACTGTTAAATATAATAAATATTGATCTACAAGGACATGAAATTCTGAATGGTTATTAAAATCATATCTAAATTATATGATTTAGGGCTTTGATCTCTCTAATTTTAGTCAGGCAATTTTAATATATAAAATTATCATCGAATAAATTTCTTACTATAACTGATTTAGAGACATTTGCACCAAAAAACTTCTTATTGTCTGTAAGCGCGGCTTAGTTTTTCTATTGTATATATAAACTAGAATATATCAGAATCTCTCTAAATTTAAACTCTAAGAGGCAAAATAATATTAGTAGAATTATATCATTAGATTACATTCTCTTGTGCAGACTTTCATAATCTAAACTAATTCGAAAAATGCATACGTTTTAATGTTAACATAAAGGATCAACCATAATATCGATCCAAACAACTATAAAATTAGTATATATTGTTTGGAAGCAAGTTATGAGCCAAAGCATCTATTTTCGTTGATATCCTTCTGATTAAAATAAAATCAAATTACATAATGTGAATAAGTTTGAACAAGTAAGTCTCCGAACGATTAATTGTGTTTAATTGGTTTTTGTGAGCAGTCTTTCGAAGTCGAAACTTAATTAGATAAATGTATCCAAACCTATAAAAACATATGGACCAGGATTTAAAGACTGGGTTCAGCTCATTTTCTGTGTGTCATGAAGTTCTCTAAATTAAAAAGTAGTACGGTGCAATTAGACCCAAACCTCAACATCCAAAGTAAAAGTTTCCCTCCAACTTCAAATTGTTCTATACAGTCCACATATTATTTGGTAAAAAGTTACACCATTTTGAGTATCGGGTTTGGCGGGAAGGGGGATAAAAGTTGGTAAATTAGTAGTTTTTCTCAGTTTTTTTTAAATATTTCGAAAACTATGCGATTTAGCGCAAAAAGTTCCATATACAAAGATAATCTACATTAAATCCCGAATAGAAATGGTCCAGTGCATGTTCTGGTCTTGCTAAAATGAACGATTCCAGAGTTACGGAGGCTGTAAAAGTTGAAATTTGTCGTATTTTGTAGATTTTTTGGAAAAAATATGGTATTATCACTAAGGAAACTAATTTTTTATACAGGATTGTGTTTGTAAAAGTAAATTGCGACTTTAGTGGCCAGTGGTATGTTAGTAATAAGCCCTTGAAAGAACGACAACCTCTCCACCTTTTTAAGGGGCGCTACTTTTTAAGGGAAAAAAGCTTCCACAGGCCTAGGCCATATAAACCTGGTACGGAGAAACTCTCTCTGAACTAATAAAAATAATAAAATGTAGAATGTTAAATACGAGCTTAAATTAATGTAAAGTACTCATCAGTATTCAGTCCTCTTCAAACATAGCTTCCTGCTCTTCTAGATCCTCGTCTATGATGTTCGTGTCCCTGTTATCACATCCTAGGCCTGAGCAATTACCGCATATGCTTGACTAGTTTAGACCACTCTTCTTGCACTCACAGTTACGGACGTATTCCTCTTTACAAGCGCACACTATGATGGAAAGTAATTCCTGGGGAGCTGCAGGACGTGCTATTGTAAATAGTCTCAGGTGTTTGCCAATCTTCTTCCATCCGCACTCGAGCGGATTCTTCTTCTCATTCAGCCACTGCTGCACCTGGTGGTAGGTTCTATTAGGTTCTTCTAGGTTCTAGGTGGTAGGACATTATAATCTGCATTATCGAACACAAATTGCACGTATTCGTTCTCAATTCCTTTGCTCTCTAGGGAAGTGACCGATCTCTCATACTTTAAAATTCCTTGTAGGGTACACGAACACCCAAATTGCACAGTATATCGATCAATAACCAATTTTTTGTGCAATGAAACACCAGTTCCAAGTTGGATAGAGGACAAAAATGATCTTGGACGTGCAGGCTTATTATACTGTGACATATTGCATTTTTTTTCCTTTCAGTAATTTGTTTTGTACTTTAAATTTTCTTGGGTGATTGTCTTTTAGACGTAAGCTGTATAATTTCAGTTATCAAGACATTGAGCACTTCAGGTACCAGTTCAGCTCCTCCTTTAACAATTTCTTCAATTGTTGGAAACTGAGAATAGTCGTAGCTTTTGGACTTGATCTCACGTCATATAATAGCTGTTGCATTTTTTATCACTCCCAGTTACTGCTTAGCTTCATTATCACAGTTCCGATTTCTATACCAGTTGTTTGATAAAATATTAGTACTTGCTCCAGAAAAACAAACTACACTTCTTTTCCATGGCAAAACTGCAAAATTCAAGCTATAACCATAGCGCTGGATAACTTTTCTTTTCAAGTGTATGTCAGTATATGGCTCAACTTCGGGACTCAGTTGAACTAAAATATTTTGTAATTCTTCAAAAATGTACTGACATTCATCATTTTCCTTCAAATAATTACACAGGTTTTCAAAAGTATCTTTTCTTTTGGCATCAGCGCTTGACCCGCCTTTCGTTGTTGGTGCTCCTTTTTCGGGTCATGATGATCCTGGCTTTTGAAATGTCTAGTAAAAATGCCAGTGGAATCTTCCATCAGAACTGACGAGGTCTAGGACCTGAGAGAGTCTCACACTTACCTCATCTCCTCTCTTGTGGTGCCTGTTATTTGCTTCCGTTCAGATGCTTTCAATTAGTTCTAGTTTCTGCACCAAACTCTACTTTTCTTGAGTTGAGTTCATGCATTCAAATACATCTACACACTTGCGGTCACCAAAAAAAATATAAGGTTTCAAAATCAAATGACTCACGAGGAATCTTGACTGGAGGTTCCTTTTCTTGTTGAGGTGGCTTTGGATAAATTATCTTTGTATATGGCACTTTTTGCACTAAATCGCATAGTTTTCGAAATATTTAAGAAAAACTAAGAAAAACTACTAATTTACCAACTTCTCTCCCCTTTCCCCCCAAACCCGTTGCCAAAATGGTGTAAAATTTCAAAATATGTGGACTGTATGGAAAAATTTGAAGCTGGAGGGAAACTTTTACTTTGGGTGCTGAGGTTAGGCCGTTTTTTGGACTAATTACATCGTACTAAAGTTATTCATATTTAAATGAACTTTTACTAGGATGTTCGATAATTTATGCAGTTCGATGAGAAAAACACAATTTTATGGTTTGAATACACTTTATGATTCAGTATAGTTACCCTGAATATCAATACATTTGTTTCAACGAGATTCCAACTTATAAACTGCATTCCTTTCCACGCATGAATTTTTTGGGTCTGGATGGAATGGACAGATGGAAGTCGCTAAGCAGCAAATCAGGTGAATACGATGAATGCTCCAACAATTCCAACTTTAATTCATGGATTTTAGGCATTATCAAAATACTCTTGTGACACAGGGCATTGTCCTGGTGAAAAAAAAATTTGTTTCTTCTGCAAACCTGGTCTTTTTTTACGAATTTTTTCCTTTAGTTGGTGTAAAAGTTTACAATAATATTCACCAGTTTTACCAGTTTTCAAGTAATGCACTAACAAAATTCATTTCACATCTCAAAAAACTGATTCTAACACCTTCTGGGCACGAATTCGTTTCGGAGCTAAAATATCAGGTTTACACCGCATATCACTTTTTATCCTCTTGTTTTAATTCAGGATATTGGTAATAGACTCAAGTACCCAAATCTTATCCATAGAGATGAATAAACGAACAAAATCCACAATTCACTTTATCCTTTTGAAATCTCTCAAGATGTTNGGGCACGAATTCGTTTCGGAGCTAAAATATCAGGTTTACACCGCATATCACTTTTTATCCTCTTGTTTTAATTCAGGATATTGGTAATAGACTCAAGTACCCAAATCTTATCCATAGAGATGAATAAACGAACAAAATCCACAATTCACTTTATCCTTTTGAAATCTCTCAAGATGTTGTCAAGAAAGTCGCATTCAATTGTGTTTTTGTGCACAAAGCTATCTGAAACTCAATACTTAAAACTGCAGTCAAAATACTGCTTACACTACCCAATGAAATGCCTAGATCTTCCACTAAATCTCTTTCAGTCACTCGACAATTTTCTAATACGATACCTTGTGTTTTTTTCCACTATTTCTTGTGTTTTTACTGTTTTTGGATGACGTTGATGTGGATCGTTTTCAAGGCTTTTACGACCACATTTAAATTCAGGAACCTATCTTTCTACTGTACTAATTGAAGGCGAAGAATCCTTATACACTTTCAATATTCGTTCATAAATTTGCTTTACTTTTATACCATCTAAAAATAAAAATTCAATCACTGTACGACGCTTGATTTTTGCTATAGTAAAAAAATAGTTACTATGACATGTCGACACTAAATGGCTTGTAAAGAAATAATGAGTTAACAGATTGAAATGAAACTTCACATACGTTCATATGAAGAGTGTACCAACATAACAAAAAAAATGTAGGCTAGTAGCAATGCCCTCTCTTATCTAACCGCAAGACTTTTTGAAAACCTAGTATTTAGACATCGTATCCTAGGTGGTAATTTTATTAGAATATTGTCGAAAATTTCTGATCAGTTTGGAACGAAATCATGTTGTGAGATACCGTCGTGCTAAAGTAGGGTAATCTTTTTACTATTATTGTTGTGTGACTTTTAATAAAACTTACAAGTGCAATCCAATAAAAGAAATATTTAATTTCATAAAAAACTGAATATCTCTATAAAATTGTATGTACCCAATTTCTAGTATTTTTTCAAATTTTGGGTACCTTTAGAATATGTGGATCAACTTATAACTCTCTTCTCAGAATTCGAATACCAAGTATCTTTCAAGATTGTTAACAACTGGCAATCATTTGCTCTTAAATAACTAAATAGCAGACAATAAATGATGTCGTAAAGTAATATGAAGCATTATTCGAATACACAGTAAAATTTTCTAGGAAAATTTGCCTTGAAATCCGATTTTACACAACATCTTCTACACCTTACTTTATTCTTTGTCCACCAAGAAATAATCCATCAGTCATTATGAAATTAGTTATTGATAAAAATATCAAACTAAAATATGTTCAGAATATTGATTTGGGGGATGATAAATCTAAAAAAGTCGTATTCAAATTGAAAACTCTTAAAATTCAGTACTATATCCTGTACCATATACCATTTTTGTTAGGAACATCATTATCTTGACTACCTATTTCTTTTTTTATATCAGAAAACCAATAAAAGAATAAGGAAGGATAGAGTGCAGAAAAGTAAGACTAGGCCTAGAAATTAAACAGAATACGGAATAGTTTTTATAAAATTATAGTAAGATGTTCTTCAGCTTTATATTCTTTTACATAAAAGAACTACTTATGAACCGAAAAAGCGAACATTTTTTTGGTTACTTGTCCTTAGAGGTTAACTAAATTCGATAAGAAAAAGTTAAATATATAAATTACAGCATATGTGAACTATTAATAACTTAGTTTCCCTATGGTACAATGCCAAGTAACAATTTTATCGCTACAGGTAAGCGTCTTTTCTAATCGATCTTTTCTTCAAATAATTTAAGGTGTGATAAGATATCTTCCTTAAATTTTCTTACAAGAAAAAAATGCTTTTTACTTCTAGAAAATCTTTCTTGAAAAAAATCTCTAGTTATATGAAGCAGTAGTTTTATTAGAGACCAGGACTTAGTTTTTCAGTAGTTATTTTACAATTTGGATATTTAGGAAAGTTTCTAAGTGTGCAGTGTGCATACCCAACATGTGCCTGATCCAATCAGACATTTGACATATGTTGGAAATGATCCGTGTCACATAATTTGGTGATAATTGAAGACTGGCATGAGGATACCTCAAATTACTCTACAAAATGGAATAAAAGGCATAGGAGAAAGAACACCGCACAACGTACATATGATGATATTCGAATAGTTTACGTCATTGTATATTTAGAAATCTTCAAGATATTTTTTTGTACTCGTGCCGTCTTAGCATTATAAAATTGGCCTCGGCAGCAGACGTTATGGTAATTGCCCGGAACGATCACTGCTTCTTCTGTTTAGAGCATTTGGAAAAGGTAAATGTCCCTTAATCGAGTAATTCATGTGAATTGTGTAGACATAAGGCCTGAAATTGTGGTTAACCGACATGTTCCCACATTCGTAAATATTATGTTGTTTTGAATTAAAAGTACATTAATGATCATCGACCATAAAAAGATACTCTGGTTATTCACTGGCGTTAGAATTAATCTGCACTTTATTCTTATATGAATTGCCACTAAGATTAAATTGATTAGGAAAACTACTTGAATATAGTCTTGAACTAACTTCCATCCAAGGTTCCTTACTATGTGTTTAATTTTCAAAACACGCAACATTTTAATCAACTCCTTTGAAAACAATACTTTACTTTTTGCTTGTGCTAAATCAGACATATATGGAAACTAAAGCAACCTTTCTCAACTAGCTGCATTAATTTATTGGTTGACTTCCTTTCTATTGATTAAACATCGATAATTAAATCTTATATTGTTTTAATTTAGTTAGTTACGTTAAATTTCCATACATACAGATCTTATTGGATAAATTTATTATATTGTATTTGCTTACCTTATGTAAAACTACTGGTAATCACATTTTCTTATATTTTGTTTCGTGTTTAAAGTTCATCATTTAATGAAAAATCTCACTAAAACTAATTACTCACTGAATCCAGTAAATAATTACTTCTTTTCATTCATCAAATTTTTATCCCTAAAACATACTAAAAGTTCATTTTATAGATGAGCTTCTTCAAATATTTCTGTTACATATATCAACATTTCTTTTAAAGGTTTACTAAGATAAATTATCGACACGATTTTATGAAACCAATCATACCTAAAGCTCAAAATATTTCATATATTTCGTAGCTAACTCTACATCGAAAACTATCGATCTCGTTTCTCTTCTTGTTGAAAAAATAAATACTTAAAATCAATCCACATATGAGCACGACACATTTCTTACACTTACAATTTCATGACATTTAATTATAAGTTTAGGATTAAATTTAGCTCGGTTTAGTAGTGGATTATCCTAGTGAAAAACTCAAACAATGATTTTGGGTTCAAATCCCACATATGAGAAATCAGACCAATTTTCTTATCTAAGAGTAGATAATGACATTAGTTCAAATTTTAGGCTTCTTCTATTTAAGCCGGAGCCGGAGCCGGAGCTCTGGAAAAAAAAATTATTTGATATTAACTTTATTTTAACCAAGTATAGGGCCTTTCAAAATTTCGAAGCTAACAACCAATTAAAAAAATAATAAAAAACATTATATAGGATCCACCAAAGATAAGCGCAAGAGTAATTACAAACATGTGATAAATAGAAATAAATAAAATATATAGGGTCTTTCAAAAGTCGCGCCTAGATATTGTTCTAAAATACAATATGCAAACATTTAGATTTTTTAATTGTTTACTAAATTTATTAAAAATATAACTCATTACAATTATATTTGAAAAATTATATTATTTAAATGTCCACCTTCACTACTTCTACAGGCTGTCATACGAAAATCAACATATTCAAGGATTCGCTCACACATTATCACGTAGAGGGCAGCAATCAGTAATCTCGTTCCGAATGTTTTGTTTCAGCACTGGAATTATTGTGGGCTTATTCATATAGCACATAGACTTTATTTTTCAAAAAACTCCACAAAAAGTAGTCTAATGGAGTAAGATTGAATGATCTAGGTGGCCAGTTTATGTCGCAAGTCACCATTACGTGAAATTAATCGATTGGGAAACTTAGACTGCAATAGCAATAATGCAATATTTTCTCATATTGTGTGACTTGGTGACTTTTGGCTCCATTCTGTTGAAAATAAAGATGGTCTATGTCTATTCTATCAAGTTCAGGCCACAAAAAATGTAAAAATTTTCAATCATTTGTCCATTGTATTATCCATTGACAGTAACATCTCTTTCATTTTCATCTTCGAAGAACGATAACGCTCGGGGCCAATGATTCCACCAGCTCAAAAACCGCACCAAACAGTACATTTTTAATTTTTGTGGATGTAATGATTTTTCTGCAATTATTNAATCATTTGTCCATTGTATTATCCATTGACAGTAACATCTCTTTCATTTTCATCTTCGAAGAACGATAACGCTCGGGGCCAATGATTCCACTAGCCCAAAAACCACACCAAGTACATTTTTGTGGCTGTAATAATTTTTTTGCAATTATTCCAGGATTTTCTTCTCCCCAGATGTGGATATCTGATGAAGAGCCTTTATTTCCAAAAAATTCGATAATTCACGATAATTTATGATAACATTTTTATATAAAAACTCATTAAAATCAGTTCATATAGCTTTTACAGACTTTCTGAAAAATCTATTTAACTTAACCAATCAGTTTTTGGTAGATTCGAAACAGTATTGCGAAAATATGTTTTTTTTTTTTTGATATCGTAATAAAATTTATTCTTTGCAATTATAAAATTTCTAAGAAAATAGAACTAGATCACAATTTTTAAAATGCGTTGCCTCCCTGTACAAGACATGATCTCGTCGGAATAGAAAGAAATAAAACATCAAGAAAATTTTCTGGTACATGACTTTAATACCCAAGACTGATTAAAAATAGCTTAGAATCCTTCTTTAAGGATTATTCTTTACATTTTCAACAAGATTTAATCATTCAGTTTATCATTCATTGCATAGCAATCAATGCAGTATAAATTTTTGCATTATCATGCATCAAAATGAATTGGCATCCAGTTTCCTGGGCAAATTGAAGAACAACAGGTTTCAGCACTTCTCAGACTTTGTTGAAAAACAATATTTGTTCGTGGTCTTTACTTTCTTACAAATTCTTAGAGCTTATAAGAAAATAGAAAAATTTCGTGAATCCTTTATAGTTTTGTAAAAGTGAACTAAAGTTGAAGTAATTAACTTCATGATAGAATCGTCAAAATTATGATCTATTTTTTAATA
>JXPE01003803.1:14942-28774 GCA_001015215.1 Holcocephala fusca
AATTGCAAGTGATTACGCCAGAGACTAGTAGCTAATCGGACAGTTAGAAATGGGTTTGTTAAATTCCATTCTGGAGGTATGATCTTAAAAAATGAATTCGAATCGAGGGCGAGACGTGCTTTTGGCCTGAGGACCTTTTAAAGGAAATATTGGAACAAAATTCACGTCAACCTACAAGAGATATATCAGAAAGGTTAACTACTATTTTACATGTTATAACTTCTTATTTACTTTAGGCCATTACTTCTCGTACATCCCAAAGTCATCCCAAGATGAAGAGTTATTACTNTGATTCGGTAGGTGGTTGTACCTACCTTTTAGTTTCTCNCCCATACCCTTGCGGACTAGTATCATTGGGCCGTCTATCGACCCAGATCCCCGTATACTCCCGCTGGTGACAAAGAATGTTTTGCCGGAATAAGAGCACACTCTTCTGGCTTTGCTCAACCAGCTTGAGCGCCGATGAGTCATGACTTCTAGGCAGAAACCTGCTACTTTTGTACTTTTATAGATTCTTCTGATTCGGTAGGTGGTTGTACCTACCTTTTAGTTTCTCATAATGTTCATGAATATCTCACCCCACATGTCATGAACACCTTAGTTTGGCTAAATGCTTTACAAATCTCATCAAGTACTGCAACTTTCATAATATTATACAACTAACATAACACTTTTTTAGTTGCACAAAGCGATTATTTGTTACTGATTCATTTATTAGATTAATTCATCATTCATGGGGTCGCTCTGACAAGCAAGAGCCCCATGAACTCCTTCTACCAAAACTGATCAAATGATCTAGTATTTTCCTTATCGGTGGATACCAAAAGTATTCATCCACTTGCACTGGCTAATGAGGGAAATATTTTCCTTAAAAATACATCTAGCGGCGCCCTTTACTCGTTACTAATGAGCTCGGGTAGCCTAACTACACGTTTTATGGATGTGTGAGTCAAGGTGATGCCAGTAAACCCCTCATATCCCAACTACTATATTACAATCAACGGTTAATCGTCAACAGTCACCAGAAGTATAGGTACCTCGAAATCTTAGTAAAGGAAATAAAACAAAATATCGCATATCAATTGCTATATGTCTCCTTTCATAGGTACAAATCGGTCCTTTTTAGACAGGATTATAAAAAGCCATGAAAATGGATTACCTATGACAATATTCTATGCAAAAGTGGCTTGATAAAGATTCGGATAAGGATCCACTACCTCTACCAGATACGAAACAAACAGCTATGGAAAACAAAACTATTTTTACGTATGTAAAGCCGAATTGTCAAGTTATAATTCATCAGAAGTCGTTCAAGTCAAATTTAACGATTACTGCGAATACAAAACGTTCAGCAAGTGCAAAGAGTGAAAAGCAAACTTTATGAAAAGCCTCTAATAAGCATCTAGAAATATCTGATAACAAATCGAAAGTTACTTATAACTTGACATAATAGTTATAGCAAGATTCTTGAGATATTTAACTAAGCTTAGAGATAAATGACTTACGTTTTAAAATGCAATGGTTACCAAAATTTCTACCTCGTGGATTACGTTTACGAATGTTATAATGTAGAAGGCTTTAATTAACCTAAATATAATTCATAAATTCTCTTCAATTTCAACTTTAAATAGATTTTATTTTAAATAATTTTTTTCTATTTTCAATACTAAAATCTTTGTGCCTATACCTCGATACATCTTTTGACGAAAAATTTATAATATAAAGCAAATATAGGCCTATGCATGGCACGAATTTAACCAACTCTATGGAACTAAACTCATCCCAACGATGTTTATAAATAAGTAAATACGATTTTATATAATGCCACTGTTTTACAGAGAATAAGTGCCCGATTTCATGAATGTTTTTAACGTTTTTGTGCAAATTATGTAAACTTTTTATTGCAATATGCAAAATTGTAGTCTGAAAATAAACACAATGTAAAAAGGATTGAAAACAACCTATCAAATTATAGCATTGAGATACTACCGGGTTGTACCCGAAAGTGCATATCTGATTTAATTAACACAATTAATTAGTAGTAAAATTTTTTAAGTTTTAAAATTTCTCGAAGTAAATTGTGAAACGTTTCACGCATGAAAATTTCCCTAATGTAACCTATTTTTAGTTTAAAATTTAAATCCACTAAAGGTTAGATGGAAAGTTGTACTATATACTTTTTTAGTTGCTATTTCAAAAATGGAATCATCAATCGCGTGCACGAGTAGAAGAAATTTTTTTTTTCAGGCATGAGTTTTATTCAGGCGCAGTGAAACAAGTTTATGGTATTCATTCATTCCGATGATATCTTTTTAAACAAGTACAGTGAATTGTCACGCAAACCTAAACTGTAAGTAGAGCCAAGTCCATCAGGCTGATATCTATGTAATCACAAAATCGTTTATAAACCATAAACAACTCCATTATCTATGAGAATTTATAGATTTTCCAACCCTATCATCATCATCCATTCAATAGGCATCAATCGATATTAAGGTAGAACATTTTTTCTGTATTTAGGTAAAGTAAGTAACCAAGGGTAATAATTGAAATAAGGAAAAGAAACAAATGTAGTTAACAAAAATTGCTCATAGAATTCTCATATATTGTTTTATTGAGGTTAGAGACCATTATCCATTGAATAGCACAAAATCAGATATTTTATATTAAAATTGTTTAGCGGTCAAAAATCAACGACAACAAGTAAATCTATTTTTACGCAATTGGGTGTACAAAGATTGACACTAGGTCGTATCGATTGAATAAAAAATAATTAATTAAATGCATTAAAATGAAAGCGAATGCGTTCAATGCGTTCAATGCGTTTTGAACTTGCCACCAACATATTTATTCAACCAATAAAATTTCAACGCTTCGCAGAATTAAATTCACTAAATCCTCTGAAGAAATTTAATTTTAGATCGAAAAATTTGAGTGTAGAATACGCGAAATTTTTAAAATCAGAAATAAAAAAATAAATACACTAAATAACTAAAAGGAAAATAAAAAGATCTTAGGAAAAGGAGAAATTATAGAAAATACGTTGACTACATTTTATTTAGATCTTCAGAATAAAAGACATCAGCAGCTTTGGCTTGTCGTCGACGACAGTAGTGATAGAACGAAAACGATTCCGACAAGACTCCGCTGGCCATTTGAGGTGAAAACATTCAAATAAAGCCTTTTCGAATGGCAAGTTGAGGTTTTTCCAAAGATAAGCTACAAAATATTTTATTACTTAATCCGGGCGAGTGGAAAATGCTTAGCTAAAAAAAGATAAATTTATGGAAAATTTAAGTCTTCAAATAGTTTTTTAGTGGTTTTTCATGTTAATTTTAAAAGGAATTCAATTCTTCGGGAGTGAAGTTTCCAAAATTTATCATTGTATACGACATAAATGGTGCAATAAGTACTTTTACTTTTTGTTTTTTCTGTTTTTAAAAATTAATTATCGCGATTCTATGAAATAAAAATTCAAATGGATAACAAAAACGAAAGTGAAAAAGGTAAGTGCTTGAAAAGCTTAATGAATGCACCTGAGATATCCAACAATAGCACTTGAGTGTCAAGCAACCATCGTGAGAAAGAGCTGTTCCTCCTTAATTTGCAATGAGGTGTCATCGTTTAAATATAATTTGCTTCTTCAATGGATTTACTCGCGATTACTTACTAAACTTAATTATATTCCATTCGATGATATCGGATGACAATACAATTGTTGGGGTGACCAGAAAGTCGCGAAAATTTTTGAATTTCTATCTCTTCACACCTAAGAAGCGAATCATCAAAGGAAATGGTGACATCAAGTTGAACAAATTATTAAAATTTGATTTTATTTTATTTATAAATTGTTAAATTTTTATATTTTCACAATGACTTTTTGTTTGAAAATTTTGTGAAAAAAAGTAGAGTGAGTACTACTTTCAGCACTATGTAAGATTCGGTCACCTTATTTTATTTTGTTGGTGAGCAAATATATTGAAAAATAGGAAAAATTAATTCTAATTACGCCATCAGATCTGAAAATAAATTACCATTCATTAAATTAGCTTGCGAATACCGTGTACATCAAGTAATACCGTGAGATATGTAGAAATAAAATAATCTTTTTATTTTCTACCCGCTTGTAGAATCCATGGATTTAAGTAACTCGTGATGGACATTTAGTGTATCTACCAGAATTATCATCCAAATAACATGAGCATAAAGATATCTTATATGCTTCAATCTGAATTAATATCATCGGTTTAAGATGGTTTGTAGGGATTTTATTACATCACCAGCTATATGAACATTACAAACTCTAATTGGTAAATAAGGAGTTTTAAGTGTTTTATATTTTAACTATCTCAGATAAACATTGATACTTTTACATGCTTTTACATCAGTCCTCCTAAACCCATACACTATAAATCTTTTACTACAAAAAGATGTTCACAGATAATTCTTATTTCTCTGTATCTCCGTTAAAAGAGGACTTTCCTCTAATTCGTCTACTTAAAATAGTTATCGATAACCCAAGATGGTCTTACATTATTATTTAGGGTAACCTAAAAAGTTTCAGCCAATTTTTACACATTTTTTTTTATTTATAATGAACTTTATTAAAGAAAATATGTGCCATTTTGATCGATAACCTTTTGCCATTTTTCCGGTAGAACGATAATTCCATCAGCATAGAACTTCTCTGCTTTAGAAATAAAAATCGAGATACCTCATTTTTACAGTCCTCTTTTGAGCCTAATGTGCGGCTATTAATACGATTCTCCAAAAGATCTACAAATAGTAATCTGATGGTGCGAGGTAAGGGCTATATAGTGGATACATCAAAACTTCCCAGCTAAGCAATCTCAATTTTTGCCTGGTTATCAAAGATGTGTGTGGCCTGACGTTATCATGTTGGAACGCAATGCCTTTTCTATTGATCAATGCTGGATACTTTTTTGCAATTGATTGCTTCAATTTGGTTAATTGTTAACAGTAGAGAGCCGAATCCTTTATTTGGCCATATTTCAACATCTCATGATAGATCACGCCCTCATAATTCCACCACACACATAACATCACCTTCCTCGGTGTTAATCCTGGCTTTGCCACCGTTTAAGAGGGTTCACATTTCTTCAATCATGGTTGATTTCGCACATTATTGTCGTATGTGATTCATTTATCATCATTCAGTAGAGAATCGCAGATGGAAATTTTGGTCCATTAAATTTTTTACCGTCAATTCATATGGCATCCAAACATCGAGCTTCTTTTTGTATCCANTTTTGGTCCATTAAATTTTTCACCGTCAATTCATGTGGCATGGTTTTTTATTTGTGTATCCAGCCTTATTCAAATGGTTCAAAACTGTTTGCTGGACGATACCAAACTCGTCAGCAATGGTATAGCTGCTTACGTCCCGGTCTTGCTCAATTCTTTACAGAATTTCATAGACTTTTTCAGTACTCGGTTGACCGGAGCGAGATGCATCTTTGACATCGAAATTTCCAAAACGAAAGCAACTAAACCATTCACTGGCTATTCTTTCTGATACAGCACCATCACCATAAACTGCGCAATGTTCTCTTCCCTTTTTTCAAGTAATATTTCAAAATGTAGCGAATTTCTTCTTTATTTTTACTCATTTTGGAGGTGTTGTAACTTTTTATCTACTTTGTCGATATTAAAACTTTTTAGGTCATAAATGTAGCTATGAGTGTCACCTACCAAACGCACATAAGTATTACCTGATACGATGAATGGTTACCGAAGTAAGTGTATGCAAATGCTCTATATCGGAGAATCGGCGGAAACTTTTTAGGTTAATATTAATTTTTGTTTTCCAATAGTACAACTTTTTAACCTGAAAAACCTGAAAAAATAATACAGCACTTAGAGTTTACTATAAATGTTCTCAAGCTTTTTGATTATTGACAAAGAAATTATTCCTATTCTAGAGAAATCTTCAATAACTATCGCAAATTAACTTTAATCCCCAACTTTCTTAAATATTCACTCGTACATAACTTTTTATTATGCCGTAATTCAAATTATTGCCAAATATTACCAAAAATATGACAATAAGTGCTAGCTAGTCTGAATTGAACCCACGACCTTCTTTGAGGATAGTTCAATGGTTATACCACTGAGCTACCAGGCCGGACACTTAGGTACAACTTCAAACTGAGAGACAGTGTATAGGCCGCACTTTATATTCCAGTTTTAAAAGTTTTGTATTTTGTATAGAGCAGCTGGTATTTTTTTGTATAGTTCTTTAGAGTTTTTTAAAGATAACTCAAAGCTATTCTAAATCCTTCCTTATTCCACCTATATTTTTTTTACTAGGGGTAGTCTTTAAGATTTGCTTCTACACCAGTAAAGTTAACTATGCACATTTCTAATTTTTTTTTTTAATATTACTAAAAATGCATTACAATGAAAAAGTAGGAAAACGAGGAGTTTACTGCCCATTACTAAGAACTGAGAAGCAATTGATTGAATTAGGACTTTTTCAAAACTATGAATTAGAATGTTCGAAATTTTTGCGAAAGTGCAAAGAATAATATACTTCATTGTCTTCAAGATTTTTATATCAAACTTAAGCTTCGTTATAGTCCTAGATTTGAAAAAGAGTTATAGTACAGCTTATGGCATAGTTTAATTAAAATTCTCAACGCTATTTTATTTTTCGTAGTTGCTTTAGAAATCGTACTGGATCATAAATTCATATAACTTTTACGCTTTATATACTTAGCGAGATTATACTGTTTGAAACTTTATCAGTCAAGATCCTTTAAAGACTCCAAACTATTGAATTAAAATATAAAATTAAGTATATTAAATTTTTTTTTCAAAGAGATTATTAACCATTTGAGTATCCTTCAGGGTTATGATTACACGATTTGAACACTCGAGCAATGAGTCAATGTTGAATTAAACAAAACTGAAAATATTTTAGCTGAACATTATTTTGATATAGTCAATTACCCATGGGTTAACAAAATAATAATTTACTTTACTTAAATTAGAAGTTAGAGAGATGATCAATAATTTTTTACAGATATTTACAATATTAATCGGTCAGAATTTGAATCTATAAAAGAAACTAATTATTGATGCATTGGTGCATAGATGTTTGTTTAACTTCAATATCAGCAAACCTCAAGCTTGTACAATAATTTTTAATTACTTGATTTTACATATCTGAAGTTTTACTACTTTCCACATTTTTTTCGCCATGACCAAGGGAACTAATAGCTACTCTTTCAATGATTTTTGTACAAAAATTACAATTCACTCATAGTAGTATACTTTAGAATATGCATTGGGTCCAAGGGAGACTATGCTCGTACCAATTTCTATTACATAAACAACTATTTGTTNTGCTGCTTAAATCATACAACAAGTTTTTTAATCTTTCACATATTTTCAAANACTGCTTAAATCATACAAGTTTTTTAATCTTTCACATATTTTCAAAAGAAGGTGATCAACTTTTTTAGTGCATTATTGGATTTTGAATGAACCTTTTTGGTTTTAACTTTTTATACATAATATGTCCCAAAAATAACCGAACTTTGTAATTAAGAAATAAAAAGTTGTTAAATTACTAAAATTATTTATTTTTATTCGAAATACATCAAAAGTGTATAAATGAACTAAGGTGGGTACATTTAACCAACCATCATAAATATTTTTATGTCATTTTTGGAATCGTCTAAATGGTCCTCATCACAATTTCTTGGATTTGAGAATAAAACTTTCATAAAATGTTCTTTGAGGCTTGGGAACAGGATATAGTCACATGGATATAAATCAGAGAAATATGGAGAATATTCAAGTACTGAGTCTTGTTTTTCACTAAAAATTAACAAACAGTGAAGATTCTATCTTATAAGGTAATCAATTTCCTGGAGCTTGATTTTCGGGTCTTACTCAAACAATTCTCTTCCATAAACGTTCCGTAATAATTTTCAGATCATATATTATGTTAATATTAGCAGTTTCCTTTAAATTAAAAAAGGCCCGGTTATATTTTTGTGACATACTTTGTAGTACAAGACAGTCCTAATAAGCATTTATTTGCTAAAAGAATAGTAATTAGTAGTAATTATTAAAAAAAAAAATAGTAATAAAAGTTCAACTTAAATTGAAACAGGTTCACCTTTTTTTAAATTTTGTTTTATTTATCCTGCAAGAAAATTGTTTTATATCAAAATCTTGTAGTAGGAATACCTTGGAATACCTTATTTATTTCTAACTTATCCTTTCCTTATACTTTTACTCATAAATCATATTACAATTCCTTTTAAAGTTTAGAAGCAGGGTGATCCTATGCCTTAAAATAATCCTGTTAAAACTAATTAAGTAACGAAAGATCATTTAAGATTTTACAAAAAGCAAGAGTAAAATTATCTTCTAAGTAGTTTTCTGTGTTTTCTGTATTCGTTTTACACTAGCATTGGCTAAAAAAGAATTTCTAAGTAGAGTAACTAAAGACTAAAATATATTCAACTTAGTCTTATCCCAATATTTGAGATTTATTCGGAGCTGCAAATCAATTTACAGGACATAATATCTAAGCTTTAAGCCTAGAAAAAGAAATAGACCAGCGTTTAGAGAAATTATTTCTTCAACCATTTAAAGTTAAAATGGTATTTTTTAGCTGAACTTACTTGTATTGACGTTCATTTTTTTTAAAGGATAAAGCAATAATTTAGAAAAATCTGTATATTGATGAAGTGCAATTTTTGATATGTAAATGAAGGAGTTTTAGATGGTAAAAATATACAGATTGAAGTTTTCATAAACCATAAACCATAACATAAATCCTCTACTTGAAAAATGTACATTTCTTTTCAATGGTAGTACTATGAGTTGTATAGGTTTTATTTCTAATATCTTTGAGTAAGTGCAAATTTAGTTTATAAGTAGAATATAGAAATTAGTTTAACTATAAATTTTATTTGATTTTTCTCTCTATCTAAAAAACAGATGATAATGACTTCAATTAGATCGATATTTTGAAAATATGATATTAGATTTCAGGTTTTTACCAAATCACATATTTAAATAATTAAAGTAAACTCAAACTTGAGATATTTTAGAGTTTAAGATAAAGCTCCTATGATGTAAAATTGGGATGAGTAGTAATTTTAAATTAACTACTACTACCTAAGACCATTCATTCCGATAATGCAGAAGTTCTTATCCTTCCAATTAGTACAGATTCTATAGAAATATTTTCTCGGAAAGGGCATCCTTGACAAATCTATATGAAGAAACTAATAGGGGTAATATATTAAAAAACCCACTTTTTACTATAAAACTATAAAACCTTCATAATATTTTGATATAAGAATACTGCAAAATATGTGAACGATGTAGCTCTTTTAAGATTTTTGCAATATTTGCAATATTTTTCATATTAAGTTTAATCAATCTCCATTATCCAGAATTCTCCTTTCTCAAAGTCACATCAAAAATTTTAAAAGTTGATGTGTTTACCACATAACCCGATAGCCCTTAGCTTATTGCAATCTCACACATCTTAGAACTTACATTTTTACAAATAACAAAATTGCTCTAATTTCCTTATCTTTTGAATATTTTCGTTTCCAAGTCCAATAGCAGTATCCTCGAAATTTTCAATAAATTTCCAGTCAAGTTAAATAAAATCTATTTTATTCTTTTTGGAGACTTCTTAAAATAATAAAAGTTAGTTTTTTTGATCCTCTTAAGAAAACCTTTTTTTACAAATGTATTACGAAATTATCTCATGAAATTTCTAGCATCTGATTAGGACTAACAGAATTTAAAACTCTTTATCCTTTATCAACCATTTTGAAGAAATGCATTCAGCTATTTAGCAATACTTTACAAAATAATTTCATAGATTTTCAAAGAAGTAAATATAAAAGTATTTTTTAAGGCAAGAACTATTTCACTTACTAAATATTCTTGAAAAATGGAATCAGACCATTTATGTCCTTTAAAGTCCTTCCTAATAGGAAAATATTTTGCGATAAAATCTTCTGATCCTTAAAAATTTAAATATACCTTTTCAGATTGATTTTATCTATGCAGATTTCAGCTAGACTTCAGGATCCTTCCTCGCATTGAATCATTTGAAATAAAATGAAAAAATTGAATTTTCCAGACACATTCTTAAGATTGATTCTTTTAAATCTATCTAACAGATCGTGCTATGTTACTTTTCGCGGTTCTCTTGCCAGAAAATTAATTATTGCACTCTATGGGGTTCCTCAAGGTGACCATTATCCATTTCTTTTTTTTAATTTTTTTATTTTAAATTGACGATATCCTGTACCAGTTTCATAATTTTACTCTTGGTATACTCGGATCATGAAAAAATATATATTTTTTAGTTTTTTTTCTATAGAGATTGAATGGTTTTCCAAACGGAGCTTAATATCTTTCACTTTAGGTGTACTTAAAACTAAATTAAAACTCTATATAGACAAATCTCAGGTAATAACTTTCTGTAGAAGTACTATTCCTTTTAATTTTAATTATAATTTTTCATAAATACCTGCCAATCGAACGCTAGAAGTTTGGGTACTTACTTTGATATTTATCTTAACTCTACTTCGGGCTACGACATTATTGCTTCCAAGCTTAAATCGATGTTCGGTTTCATTAGACGTCGAACAAAAAAATTTCTAAATATTACTACTATCGTTTGGTTGTATATTTCATTTTTTTCGTCCTTTCTGGAATATATTATACAGGTATCATACTCCAAAATTTATACGGTTCCAAATTTTATGTTGACTAAATTAAACATCAGATTATTTATTACATTTGCTTGAAGAAGTGTTTGTGGCGACCTTATATTAGTCCTGAACTTATGCAAGACAAGAGGACTAAAGTTTATATATTTCTGGACTCAAGCTATTTCTCATATAAAGTATATAATTATGCACTAAATATCTCTGTACTAAAAAAGTAAAGTACAAAATTACTAATTTTTTAATGAATCTTTAACAATTGCATAATTCAAGTGTTTTATTCTTTCAAACAGTAGCATTTTTGAAAACACTCACCAGATTCTACGACTTGACTTGATAGCTTCACATCTTCCTCCAGAAACTTTCCAATTAAAATCTTTTCACCTTTTCTAAAATAATTGGTGGTAGATAATTAAAATAACCATAAAAAGGTTTTTGTTACNTTTTTTTCTAAAAAAATTAAAATAACCATAAAAAGGTTTTTGTTACAATTTATAATATTTTCTACTATTTGAAAATTGTGGGTTGTTCTTTCAATTTTTGCTACTTTGTAAAATTTATTGATGGAAATAATTTCTGCTAAAAACCAAGTGTACAAAAAAAAATAAAATGTCTTCGACGAGTAGCTACTATATTGAAAATCCTTTATTTTCGTCAATACATCTACACAATTTATCTCTTATGTTCTAATAAAAAATGGCATTTTATTCTCAATAAGTAATTTACTGAAGAAAACCTTGTAAAATTGCCTAGTAGGAAAGAAAACCTTTAATCATTTTTTAATACACAAGGCATGACGACAAAAATATTTTCATCAAATTAAATTCAAATACGAGTGACTAAAATGTTCTAATATTAACAGCCATTTCAATGAAAATCAAAAATTCTTTTGTTTTTAGACCTTCTCCAATTTTCCAAAAATAGGCCACTTTATAATGGTTTCAATACCTTTCTTATCTGCTTACTACAAATATTTTAGTTATGTATTAAAAAGTGCTACCCTTAATACTAAATATATGACGATATTAGACCTCTATATCCTGGTATGGGTTGAATTAAAATTTGAGCAGAGTGATGAGATTTTGTCATCTATAACTTCACTTCTATCATATTCCACACTTAATTTCTAATAAATCTTTGGACGTTTTTTCAGTACATTCTCATATAGGTCTTACTTATAGAATCGCTAAACTTTCTGATAAGATAATAGATGTTAGGAGTATTAACACAAACACTGATCAAAATAGTCATAAGAATCGGTTAATGTTGATTTAGAATAAGTTTGAGAATTTTCCTGCATTTTATGATGTACCATTTTATAAGTCCGAAGGACTCATTTCATTTCATAGAGACTAATTATAAGAAATCTTCACGACTTATACTGATAATAGGTTCCTTAGCAAACTGTGTAAACCAAAATTAAAATATGATATTTTCAAAAGCATAAAAATAACAGCCAATTCATAAGATAACAAATATATGGAGTATAAGAATGTAATTCAGTCTACATGTAGAAATAAGAGATATAAGATCCTTAAAAAATGTAGCCATAAGTTAAATTACTCTTTTCATTTTCAAGGATTACTAACCTTTTCTTCTTAATTGGTATGATGTCACTTTCAGCATTCGATTATATAGTTGATACGATTCTGGTTCAATGGTTAATAAATTAGAAACAATCTCAAATCGATGATACTTGATAATCTGAAATTCGCAATCAACAATTTTCCTTAGTTTTTTGTTAAATCTGCATAACATAGGCCTCCTTAGATTCAGTTAACCACTTACTAATATCTTAATAGAATCGGAGATTTCAAATATGCTCATAATTTCTTCCTCAATTTGAATCCTATGCGAATAATTTTTTTATGAACCCAACTTATTTAGACTCCTTTTTATCAAGATTATTATTACAATAATTCATTTCATTAAACATGTTAACTAAATCATTCTCATTTAATTCATCTAGTTAGTAATTATTTTATTTAATATCTGCCTCATGTAAATCGTTCAAACTTTCTCTTCCTATTGTATACGCCAGCTTAGATATCTGAAAATATTCATCAACTATATCTGAACATACTGTTTTTAGAAGGCATTGAGAGTTGGTTGATTAATCTCGGCACATTATAATCCGGCAAGTTTAACATAATGTAGGGCTTTTCAAAGATCGCGCCTGGATGTTGTTTTAAAATAAAATATGCAAAAATTTAGATTTTTAATTTTTCACTATTTTTATTAAAAATATAGCTCATTAAAATTATATGTGAAAAATAACATCATTTAAATGTCTACCACGACGGAGTTAGATTGCATTATTTAGGTGATCAGTGGCCAGTTTATGTCACCGTCAACATTCCATAAAATTAATCGATTGGGAAACTTAGTTCGCAATAATGCAATGTTTAATGTTTTCCCGCATTGTCTGACTTGGTAATTTGTGTCTCCATCCTGTTGAAAATAAAGATGATCAATGTTTATTCCTTCAAGTTCAGGCCACAAAAAATTTTCAATCAGTTGTTTATATCGTTGTCCATTGAAAACAATGTAACAGCTCTTTCATTTTCATCTTCGAAAANACATTCCATAAAATTAATCGATTGGGAAACTTAGTTCGCAATAATGCAATGTTTAATGTTTTCCCGCATTGTCTGACTTGGTAATTTGTGTCTCCATCCTGTTGAAAATAAAGATGATCAATGTTTATTCCTTCAAGTTCAGGCCACAAAAAATTTTCAATCAGTTGTTTATATCGTTGTCCATTGAAAACAATGTAACAGCTCTTTCATTTTCATCTTCGAAAAACGATAATACATGGAGCCAATGATTCCACCAGCATAAAAAAAACACCAAACAGTACATTTTTGTGGATGTAATGATTTTTCAGCAATTATACTAGGGTTTACTTCTCCCCAGATGCCCAGATGCGACAATTTTGTTTGTTGACAAATCGATCCATCCTTCCATCCAGGGTGAAATGAGCTTCATCCCTAAAAATGATGTTACGTGAAAAACCAGCCTCTTGTTCAAAGAACCAATTCACGTAATATCTGCATTAATAATGATCTCTTGGTTTCAATTCTTGTGTTAATTGAA
>JXPE01003818.1:8829-27842 GCA_001015215.1 Holcocephala fusca
TCTCATTCAAAGAAGATCTACCTGATTTGAATTGATGAAACTAAAATTGACGAACTACAAATGAAAAATCATCAAAAGCACCATAAAAAATTTCATATTCGTCCATTGATATCGATTGGGATTTAAAGATTTTCTTATCAATCTTATGCATTACTTTAATCAATTAATTTTGATATAAAAATAATAATAATATAAATTTTTTATTATTTCCCATTTGGATTCAATTTTTTTATTAAAATCCGAAAACTATTCTACTTTTCTATAGATACGAGAAGATTTCAACAAGTTCATAGAACTAATCGGCTGAATGACTAAACTGAAAGATAGTATTGAAAATTATTCATGGATGAATTACAAAACAACTTGAGTAGAATATCAGTTGCACACAGTTTGATTTTCGAAATGATATGGAAACAAGAGAGTCACTGTTTAGTTTGAATGTGGTAAGACCAAAAAGTCATCATGATATTCATTTTTATTTTTTATAGACTTCGAAAATGATTTTCGATAAAATACATGCAATACAAGAAAACTATTTGACATCCTAAAGAGTAGCCGTGAAATTAAACTCTGTACTGGAATCAATATGAGACAGTAAAAGTTAAAAATGAATTGACTAAGAATGTTCAAATCAAGGTTGTGCTCTCTTTCCATTACTATTTAGTGTTTTTAGTAAAATTATTTTTAAACACACTTTCTTAGATAGATCGGAAGACATAATATCCAATGGAGAAATATTTAATAACTTAAGCTATGGAGAGGAGGTACAGTAGTATATTTCCAAGCAATATCAATGAAACGCTTGAATATACAATGTTAAAATTAACCCCCAAAATATAAGAGTGTTTTAAATATACAACTTCAAATAGAAAGCTCAAACATTAAAAGAGTTAATGAATAAAAATATCTCAGGAGATGAAATTCTGTAAATTGAGACCAAGCGAAAGAAATTAAATACAAGATTAAAGATAGTACTTTCGATATNAAACCCGCAAAATATATGAGTGTTTTAAATATACACCTTCAAATAGAAAGCTCAAACATTAAAAGAGTTAATGAATAAAAATATCTCAGGAGATGAAATTCTGTAAATTGAGACCAAGCGAAAGAAATTAAATACAAGATTAAAGATAGTACTTTCGATATTTGTTACAATGAGGGAATTTTTATGTTCTCGTGATTTTTAGACCTGACTCTTAATTTTACAAAGCTCCACTATTATGTGCTCTGCATGACTGCTATGTATGAAACAAAGGCATAGATGCTGAAAAAACTTTACCTTAACCAATTAGATACACTTAAACTTTGGTACTATAGAACACTGATGAGAATATAAAATATATCATGGATGGAAGAGTATTAAACGTGGGAGTCATACAAAGAATAGGATAGGGTCTTGAGATTTTATATTCAGTATAAAACAACAAAAAAAAAAAACGAAAGTTTGAATATCTAGGACACATAATGACGAGCCCGAAATCGAACATTATAATACAAGGGAAAATCAAGAGAAAGCGAAATGTTAAAAGGCGAAAAATATCTTTAACTCAATATCCTTGTAAGAACAACAATACTGCAGCAATACTGAGCAGATACTAAGCTTTTTAGAGCGAGGATGAATAAAGTCCGCATTTCCATGATGATCCTCAAAATTTGATAAGATATGGCACGATAAGAAAAAGAATTTATTTTTACTATTAGTAAAGATAACATTTTTAAAAAATACCCAATATCTTTTTATCTACTAATTAAATTTTTAGCTACAGAAATTATTACAAGTTTGCCTGCCATTTTTTAATAAATAAATTTGTTGGGTAAATAATTTCAAATAAGCTTTAAAGACCAGAACAGAACATCAGAAGGAAAAAACCCAACTTCAGAGTATCTTTTAATGTCTAAGATATGGTCATGAAGAATAGTGTTTAACATTTAAAAGCTCTGTGGGAACTTTTGGTATAGAGTTTATCTTCTGTTTTTCTTCTTTAGATTACTTTCGGGTTTGTATATTAAATGTTCCTAAAAATTAAAAATAAACTTAGTTTTTTAAATAGATGAGAACTAATTCTTCAATTTGAATGAGATGAGCTCACTAATTTTATTCGAACTTGCAGGTTATTATTTTTAATCAGAACCAAAATATGGGTTTAAAAGCGACAATCTTCGTGAAAAAACTTAACATCATTTTTTTGTGTAACTTTTCAAATTTCCTTTTTGCTAAAGGCGTTTTTAAAAAAGAATACAAAATAGAAAAAAAAATATATTCACTTGCAAATGAAATTTTTGAATGAAAAATCAACATAAAACTTTCATGCTAAAATTACTAAAATTACCACAAATTATGCTCAAAAAAGCATAAATTTTGTAATGATTACCTCTGATCTGTTTGAATTTTACAATTAAAATTAAAATTGTCCATGTGATTGCCAGATAAAAATAAATAGAAAAAATCAAATTAGATTTTCTTAAGACGTTCCCAACACCATCTAAATTTTCAATAAAAAATTAATTAGTTCTTGATTCTTCTGATTTTATGTTATCTTTTGCACTAAATTTCTAGATAGGTGTTAACAATTTTAAACAATTTAATCAACACTTACTCGCTTGTATCAGTAATACTTGTTAAAGGTGCTAATGGTTGCATTGATGGTATACTTGGAGGTGAAGAAGCACGTGAACCATGTCGGGATGATAAACGACTAGAAATAATTCCAGGATTATTAACATCATTTACTAAATGATGATTTGAATTTCGTGATAGTGATGCAGATATATGATCTTCTTCAGCTGTATAAGGAAAATGATATCCATTTTTATCAGAACCTTCAGACATACGATCTGAGTGATAATCCATTTGACGTTGTTGATTTTGTTGATAATCGTTTTTAAGTAACGAATGTACACTGTGCACCGAATCATTGTATAATGGTGGTGATTTAAGCGAATAATGACTTTCTCGAGGGCTATAAATTTCGGTGGATATTCTCTCTTTAGATAAATATGGTGAATCAGTTTTTGCTGTTATGTAAGCCAATGGACGTTGTTTATCATAAATTGAATCCTTTAAATAAGGACTTTCATGAAATGTTCTCATATGATTAATTACTTGTGTACTTCCATAGTCTTTTTCACTACCATAATGCGGTTTATAACTTACTGGTACATCAAATTGTCCATAATTTTCTTGATAATCTTTACGACGTCCATATAAACTTTCACGTTCTGGATCATATGTGTTATCATTTCGAACATTTTGTATATTTTCTAAAATTGATGGTGGCATATTAATTTTATTTTGATGTTGATGTAAATATGATGTATCAGTTAAATCTGGATTTGGAAGTCCATGCGGTGGGCTAGTCTTATGCATATGAATTTCATTATCTGATCCTGTATCTTGTGACCAACGACCAATATTACCGCCTGAAGGTAAATATGCTTCAGGTAATTGACTTGACCAACGTGGAGCATATACTGGTTTATTAACACTTGGAAATAATTGTGGACTTTGTACAACATTTAATTCAGGTGGTGTTGTTGCTTGAACATGTTCAGTAATATTTGGTAGATATGATGGTACAGCACTAATACCTGCATTTCGATGTGTATTAGAATTTCTTCCAACTCTTGATTCTTCATCATCACTAGAATGACTGCTAGCTAATTCTAAACTTCGACCATCTGTTTCAGATCCAGAATCAGAATCTTTTCTATGACGTCGATGTTTTTCTAACAAAACAAAACAATATAATAATATGATAGACATTATTTTAAAATTACCTTCTCTTCTTGTTTCAAATTCACGTGCATAACTGGGTGCATCACTAGCAGAATTATAATTTGATGTTGATGTTGATGTAAGTCTCAATTGATTATCACTTCTAAAGTATAAAAAATTAATATAGAAATTATGAAACATTATATTTTTATTTTTACTTCATTCATTTAAAAATCTAAAAATATTCACCTGTAAGGACTAGAACTAGTTTTAGTTGTACTTCTTGAAGTTGTACTTGATACGCTTATTCCAACATTTCGTCGAGTTGAATCATAATTTCCACCAATAAATGTACTACTTCTAGCCGCAACATTATGAGAACTATTACTTGCAACTAATGATGAATCTAATAATGGTACCTTACGACCCATACATCTTAGAAATGTTCTTTGTAAATTTTCTCGAACTCTTTTATTAATTATGCAATATCCAATTAAACAAAATGCTGCATGCAAAACTATAACTGCTGATAGTAAAACACTTAGAATTTGTGAATTATCTGAAGCAGCTAAAACAGCCAACACCCACATAACTCCCATTAATGGAAGAGAAACAACTGATAGCCATAATAAAGTTCTAAGATTTCCAAAACCTAAGACATGATCCTTTAAAGTAAATGCAGCTTTTACAGAAACAAAAAGTATAAGAAGATTTATAATAGACATTCCTGCTATTGGTCCGACAAGCCACCATACAACTGGCTCATAAACAGAAAGCCAACAGCTAAAATAAGAAAAAAAAAATTAATTTCTTTACCTTAAGATGAAAATATACAAAAATAAAAAACTTACAAAAGACTATTTCCATATTCGTGAGCTCTTACTCCAACTGATAGACCCACCACAATTGCTGGTGCACCATATCCCATTGAAAAATAGAAACCCATTGGTCCATGGTTAATATCTCTCATTTCCGTCAACATCCTATAGAGATGAACACAATCTACTGTAGTCCACGCAAAAGCTGCAAGCCATGTATAATGCAAGCAAATAGCAATTAATTTACATGGAAATTCATTTTCTAATAATGCTCTTCTTGATTGTATTCCAACAAAAAATAACATTTCTGCACAAAATACGCACAGTACAAGATTTTGATGTATGGTATTTGAATTAGTTTGCATTCCACGAAGTAATGCTAATGCAATAAGCACACCCAAAAGTATAGGCAATGAAATTAAGAAAGCTGAATATGATGTTATTTGTACAAGAAGTGATGGTTCTGGAATATCCTCAGGATCTACAACATCTACAAGAACCGCATAACTTGATACATGGGTGCAAGAGCAATTAATTATTATTGGTTGATTTTCTAAAATCAAATCATAATCAGGAATTTCAGTTTGACAACCTAGACGAGTCCATGTATTTGTAAAACTATTCCATCGTACACATTGAGGATTTGATCGAGATCCAAACCTAGAAAATTCAACATCCAACCAAATTTGAAGTTTAATGGGATGAGAAAGATGAGGTGAACCTAAAGATTTATACATAAAACGTTTCTCTAAAGATTCAGACATCGGTTCAATATAATCTTGTATTTCTCTTTTAATTAATCTTCGCTCTCTATAAGTTGATTCATTTTCATCTGTGTTTACAGGATCTATTCGTTTTTCCTCACTGTTATTTTGTTCTGGATCTTTAGATTCTTCAAATTCAATTTCATCATTAAAATGCACTTGAATTTCTGGATTAGGTTCTTCTTCCTCATGCTCATTTATATCATGTGCCATAATTTTTATATTTTCATGTAAACTTTCATCTTCCCCAAATCTTCGTGGAATGTCAATAATTTCAGCATTCTCGTTTACTATTTTTTGATAGCGTTTAACATCTAATTCAGGATAATTTGGTTCATCTTCATTGCTTGGTATTAAAATAGCTAATGAAAGTACTGGACTGATAATTTGTATATCAACACCCCATCTTCGAGTAATTGTCTCATCATAATTATTAGGAAACAGTTCCCCTACATCTTTATACTGTGAATAGCTTACAATTGCCCTATAATCACTTGAACCATGGGTTACTTCATTTTTTCCTGGAGGTGTTATTCCAAGCATATCTAATGGAACTAAAATTTTACTATATTTATCAAATTTTGATTTATCCTGTAAATAATTGTTGTATTTAGGAAATGTTATAATTGGTTTTTGCTTAGAAGAATGCTGTAAAAATGAACTTGTGTCCGGCAAAATTACACTTTCAGTAGTAAATTGATTTGGTGTCATGAATTTCGTCTTATGATATTCACTTAACTGCTCCGGTTCATATCCAAATAATGATTCCATAGTTACTATATCCAAACCTAAAACCATATTTTTATGAACAATTTCAAATGGATTTGTGTAAGTATCATGCTGAGATCGTGCCAAAATAACCATGTACTTATTAAATGTGTCTACTAAATCATCTGGTCCTCTTTGAATTAATTGTATTACACGTTTCCATTCGTTTTCATATTTTTTATTTAAAATTGTTCCTGCACTATCTACTAAATTTTTAATAAAATATTTATCTTGACTATGAGATAAATTTAATCCACNATGCTGTAAAAATGAACTTGTGTCCGGCAAAATTACACTTTCAGTAGTAAATTGATTTGGTGTCATGAATTTCGTCTTATGATATTCACTTAACTGCTCCGGTTCATATCCAAATAATGATTCCATAGTTACTATATCCAAACCTAAAACCATATTTTTATGAACAATTTCAAATGGATTTGTGTAAGTATCATGCTGAGATCGTGCCAAAATAACCATGTACTTATTAAATGTGTCTACTAAATCATCTGGTCCTCTTTGAATTAATTGTATTACACGTTTCCATTCGTTTTCATATTTTTTATTTAAAATTGTTCCTGCACTATCTACTAAATTTTTAATAAAGTATTTATCTTGACTATGAGATAAATTTAATCCACTTTGCATTAGCTCATAATTAATTAATTCATGAAGAATTCCTTCAGTTATTAATAAATCAGCACCATACAATCGATCATGTACAAATTTTACATCATCCGAAAGATATTCCATTTCTAATTCATCGGACCAAATTTCAGTGTCACTATCATCGATTTTGGTTAATTGAGATTCAAATTTATATTTTCTTGTAGTTTTCTTATCCTTTTGATCTTTATTTCCATTTCCTTTACCACCAACAATTTCGCATGCATTTTGTAAAGTTTCAACCATTTTAACAGAAATAAATGAATTAAGTTCCAATTCCATTTTTTCTAATTGCGAAAGTTGTTTTCTTAATTCAACAAATGGTTCAGATGTGCAATTAAACATATCTGGATGACCCCAATTACCAGATTTATTATCACATGATCTTGATCCTTTGCCACGTGCAGGTGTTGGACAATTTTCAGTAGCAATTTTACCTAATGGAGTTCGAGGCCACCAAACTCCAGCTGAAAATGATCTTGGGCATGCATCATAAACTACTTCACAACCTGTTAAAGTAACTTCTGCATATGGATTAGAACATGAATCACATCTTCTTCCAATAACTCCTTCTCGGCATTCACATTGACCAGTTATTTGATTACATCTACCATTAAAAGAACCAATTGAATAACAATCACATGGTAAGCATGCTGTTTCATTAGGCGGCTGATAATGATTTATTTTACAATAACATTGTCCAGTGGTCTTATTACAATCCGGATGATAGCCTTGTTTTAAATCACAATTACATGGTCCACAAACTTTTTCACCCCACCATCCTCCGGGACAGGGTTGTTGTATTTCAACTTCACAATAATCTCCAGAATGAATTGTGTTATTACATTCACATCGATATCCTCGAAGTTCATTTATATCAGCACGACATATTCCAGCTGAACATGGTTTTACTGCACATATTGGTGTACATTCTGGTCCTACATAACCTGATAAGCATTCGCAATGAGCTTCATCCCAATTTGTAATACATGAAGAATGTGCTGAACAAGAATCAGGGCATTGTGCACGAGAAATACATCCATCTTCAACGTTTTCACGAATTGTTGGTCTATTAAGAATCGATTGTGATCCACCAACACGTACGTCTTGTATGCAACCTTCGTAATATTCGAAATCACCTATATTTCCTATGGATCCATCAGGACCACCAATAATAATTTTTCCAACATATAGTCCTTGAACCTAAAAAGATATTTTACGTTATGTACTGCACGCTATGAAAACAATTTCAATATATTTTGCGTATACCAAAATTTTTAAAAAGGAAAAGAGATTAAAAAAAATACTACCCAAAAATACTGCCCTACTAATATTATTAATGCTTTTCTTTTGTACGACTAATTAAAGTACCTCAAGGGTTTACATTTCCACTATGGTGTAAATACTTTCTTAAATATTCTAAATAAAAGTATTATCCTTTATTATAAGTTGATCCTTCAAAAAGCAATGCTTTTCTCTGCTAAAAAAGTTTCATTCTCATCAATGACATGAATAAAAGATATAAAGGATCAGAACGGATTGTCTAATACCATGTGGACGTACCTAGTGAAATTTTGCATAAAGAATTTATCATATCTTTGTTCAAAGTTCAAGCAAGGAGTCAATTTACGAGAATTAGTCGTCATNTGCTTACATTTCCTTTATGGTGTAAATACTTTCTTAAATATTCTAAATAAAAGGTATTTTCCTTTATTATAAGTTGATCCTTCAAAAAGCAATGCTTTTCTCTGCTAAAAAAGTTTCATTCTCATCAATGACATGAATAAAAGATATAAAGGATCAGAACGGATTGTCTAATACCATGTGGACGTACCTAGTGAAATTTTGCATAAAGAATTTATCATATCTTTGTTCAAAGTTCAAGCAAGGAGTCAATTTACGAGAATTAGTCGTCATTGAATGGACCTAATCACAACTTTTTTGCACACACTTTTGAAAATCCATACATTCGTTTTAAATATTTAAAGGATTCATCCTTTTTACATAAAATTACAAAAATCTTTATTTAAAAATTTTGCAAACATTAAAGCACTGAAAATCACATTTTCAAAGCTACTTCCAAAGAATATTGCAATTATTGCTTTTCAGTAAGCCAAAAATTGTTAATTAAGAGATAAGAGAAATAAATTAACTCGTTGTATTCACTGTTCAATAGCTCCTTCCGTTTGGGGAAAACATTTACCAATGGGATTTGCATTAATCTTCTAATTTATATAGAAATTATGATAGAATGACTAAATAATAGCATGAATTACACCTACCTTTTGAGACATAGGAACAACACCTGTTCTCTGTCCATAATCAATGGATAACTGAATTTCCATTCCAAGCCATTTAATCTCAATGCGATGCCATTCACCATCCGCTAAATTGGTTCCTGCCAGATACATTGGTTCACCATTATAAATATAATAAAGTATGCCATTTTTCAAGGAAGCAACCGCAGAACTATTTTGCCCAACTTGCACTTGCAACAGAAATGCATCCCTTTGTCTGGTGCGAATTGAAATTGCTGTTAGCCAAGGTAATTGAATTGGTCGCAACAATGGATTAAAACTGAGTATACCATCACCAGAAAATCTCCAGGGTGCAGGTACAGCTTCCTGGCATGCACTCCCTGTAAAACCTTCAGGACATTCACATGTATGTGTGCTCCAACCTTCTTTACATAATCCACCATTAAAGCATGGTTCTGATGAACATGTTGGTGATTTTTGTGGGCATCCAGCAATTGTACCATTGTCAGCAACAAATGAATTTAGGTCAACAAATTTTTCATCTATTTTTAAATCTGATATACATCCAATAAAATCTCTTGTTTGAACTGGAAAATGGGCTGGAATTCTTGGTAATCCTCCTATTTGTAAAGGACCAGTCAAGTCTAGAAAACGATGGCAAGTTTCTGTAAGTGATGCACATTTTTTATCTAAAATAAGGGTAGTTTGATTTGCACAGTTCCAATTATCACCAAGATTTCCAATTAAAGCTAAAGCAGTATCACATTCATCTACAACTATCGTAGCACTTCTGTTCAAATAAATGATTTCCACTGAATGCCATTGCCCATCGGAAATTTTATTTTTCGTTTTAACTCTAACATTTTTTATTGAATCACCTAAAGAAAATGAAAAGGACACGTATCCATCAAGGATCTCCAGTGCAATGAAATCATGCAGCTCATTATAGCGCCCATTATATAACAAGAGCCCATCTTCATGAACAGTTGCAAATTTTAGTTTTATGTTGATTCTATGACGTTGTTTAAGACTCTCAAATGTAAGAAATGAATTTCTTGAAAAGGACCTCGCTTTTAGTTCACAAGTTATAGTATATGGAGGAGTCTGAGGACTTGAATGCGAATTATGTACACACCAATAACCACCTTCACAAAGATCTGTCATGCATGGTTTTAAAGTTTTTACATCTATATCACAATTTGTTCCTGTAAATTCAGAATCACAAACACACGTGTATCCACCTTCACGGCGAACGCATTTACCATCATTTTGACAAGGATTTGAGTAACATAAATCCACTTCAGTGTCACAAAGGTAGTGTTCTTTGCTGCCTGTAAATCCTTCAGGACATTCACATGCAAATGTATTCACAGGATAAATTGGACGAAACAGAACTGTGTCGCTATGAATAAAGTCTGATGCATTACCAAACTTTAAAACTGTTAGACATTGTTCAAAGTTCAAACATGGTTCACGAACACAAAGATTATCATCAAATGGTAGAACATCGACTGTAGCAAGCCGTGCCAATATCGCTCTATTTAGATATACTCTTTCTTGTAAATATTGCGGTGTGTAGTATTCTTCGTGTGATAAATCAGGACGTTTTGCCGAAAAGCTTACATTAAGAATTCTTGAGCTAACATCTGTATCATCTTGAATCGAAAATAAAAATATATTTTCTTTAGGGCAGGGAATAATAGCTGCTAAACCATCTAAGAAGAAATTAAGTAGAGGTGATAAAAAAGCTTCTTCAGTCATTTCATTCAATCGAACTGTCACCGAATTAAATAACATGTCTTCAGTTATAAGACGAACAACAAGTTGCATAATTGCTTTGGCCTCATTAATTCCATCGGTTACTGACACCTCCATTATAGCAAATTTTGGTACATTTGTATTCAATTGAGGACTCAATGTTAGTCCACCTGAGCTAATATTTAATTTAATCAGATTTGCATTATTGCCTGATAATATTCGATATGTTAATTTATCAGTAATGTCTGCATCAAAAGCTGGAATTCTACCGATTTCTCCACTTGGAAAGTGATCCCTGAAATTATTGAAAATCACTTGAAAATCTTTTAGCACCGGTGCATTATCATTGACATCTGTAACAAGAATTTCAACATGAACATCATTTCGAAGTGGCGGACTAGCTGCTCTAATAACTAATTCAAATTTCTTCCGTGAAGATTCGTAATCTAACTCGGTCACAGTTAAAAGCTGAGCTCTTTCAGATCCTGGACGAGTGACCAATGAAAATGAATTTGAATCATCTCCTCCAATAATTGAATAATGAACAATAGCATTGACTCCTTCATCTGGATCATGAGCATGAATTTCACCAACCACTGATCCAACTGGTGAATTCTCTGGAACATAAAGTGTTATTTTATCAGATGGAAATGTAGGTGGAGAATCATTAACATCTTCTAAGCGAATTTGAACTTCTGCAGTGCTACTTAGTGGCGGTGAACCCTTATCTATAGCGATAGCAGTTAAATGATATGTGGCTATACTTTCACGATCCAGACCTTTATTTGTTCGAATTATTCCTGAAGCAGGATCAACCACAAATGATCCATCTTCAACATCTCTTTCACTTAAAACATATATAATTCGACTATTCAATCCTATATCCAAGTCTGTTGCTGATATTTGGATCACTGAAGTTCCAATGAGTGCATCTTCTGATATTGATGCTTGATAAAGAAGTACCTTGAACATTGGTGCATTATCATTGACATCTGATACACTGATTTCTACATCGGTTGTATCACTTTGAGATGGATTTCCACCATCTCGCGCCGTAACAGTAAGTAAATACCCACTTGTTGTTTCACGATCTAAAGGAGCATTTGTTACAATAGCACCAGTTTGTGAATTAATGGAAAATGGATCATTAGCTCCAAGACCGTTCACAGTTTCATCATTTAGAGAGTAGGTGATTTGAGCATTTATTCCTACATCACTGTCTGTTGCACATACAACTAAAACTGTTGTTCCAATTGGTGCATCCTCGAATACTGAAGCACTATAAGGTGCATTTTCAAATATCGGAGCAAAATTATTTGCATCAGTGATGTTAATGTTAACTGTGGCAGTATCTGTTCTTCCACCAGAATCTGTTGCTGTAATTGTTAATAGGAATCTTCTTTCCTGTTTATAATCCAATGATTGGGCTACTGTAATTAATCCACGACCATTTTGTGAAGTAATTGCAAATCGTCCTCTTGTATTACCAGCTGTAATTTCATAATGAAGTCTTGAGTCTTCGTCAGGATCTGTTGCTATTACCGTCACAACTGGTGTTCCAGGTGGTTGATCTTCACCAATTGTTGCTTCATAATATTTTGGTTGAAATGTTGGATCATTGTCATTTACATCTTGAACAGTAATAACAACTGATGAGCTTGCAGATTTTGGTGGAATACCACCATCAATAGCAATCACTTGAAAAGTATAACGATTTTGTTCTTCTCGATCTAATTGTTTTACGGTTTGTATCCAACCTGTTCTAGGATCAACAGCTAAAGGAAAATTATCATTTCTTTCCGGGATACTATAAGTAATTTCTGCATTTTGACCTTCATCTGAATCATATGCTTGCACTCGTATTATATTATAGCCAACTGGAACACTTTCCAAAACTGATTCTTGAAATTGTGAAGTATAAAAACGGGGTGCATTATCATTTGCATCTAAGACATTCACTAAAAGTTGAGTTGTATTACTTCTAGAAGGACTACCACCATCTTGTGCCCTGATAACTAATCGATAACTTCTTACACTTTCATAATCTAAAGGTTTTACCAATGATACATCACCACTCATTGAATCAATAGAAAATTGAGACTGAGTATTTCCACCAATTATGGCATACCGAATAGCAGCATTATTACCTTGATCAGCATCTGTAGCGCGAATATGTGCTATTATATTATTATCATCCCATTTATCTTCACTTACTTGCACTGTATAAGTTCTTTCACTAAATTGTGGATAGTTATCATTGTCATCTAAAATTTTTACTACCACAGTGGTTGTTGTTGATTTCTTTTCACTTTGAGGTGTAGCCATATCTGTTGCTGTTACAATTAAAGTATAAACTTCAGAAGCTTCACGATCTAAGGCACTTCTTGTTGAAATAACACCTGTTCTAGCATCAATTCGAAATGCTTGTGCATCTTCTTCATGACTAGTTAAACCACCACCTGTAACACTTTCAATTGCATATTCAATTTCAGCATTTTTACCAGCATCTTGATCAGTAGCACGTAATGTTATTACAGTTGAACCAACAGTGGCACTTTCTCTTACACTTGCTTCGAATTGTTCAGCTTCAAATGTAGGACTATGATCATTACAATCGAGAACATTAACTTGTAAAGTTGTTGTACCGGATCTTGGTGGAAAACTATCATCTGTTGCAACAACTCTAAAATAATGAACATCCATCAATTCACGATCTAAACTAGAAGATGTCGTTACTACACCAGATCTTGAATCAACTTTAAATAAAGATTGAGATCTTGAATCTAACAATGATACCATTGAATATACAACAGGAGAATCTTCTGGATCTCTTGCACGTACAGTAGTTACCATAGCACCTGATGGTTGTTCTTCTAAGACCGATGCCAAATACAAAGGTTGTTCAAAGTGTGGACTTTGATTTCTTAATTCGCGTCTGACTCTTTTAGCAATATCAGTATCATTGAATTCTTGATAATGATAAATGATTTTGAGACGATGATCAGAATCTACAAGATCATTTCTATTACATCTAATACTGAAAGTAACAACAACTTTCCAAATTGGTTCTTGTATACAAACATCTCTGCTAGCAACTAAATCACGATTTTGTGTTTCAATTTTAAATCTTTCATCATTCACATCCAAAAAATTCACTCGACAATTTTGACAAACTGATCTTGGAAGAAATGCATTTAAACTGTTGATATATTGAGATTTTTTTAAGCAAATCTTATTCCATTTATCTGTCGTATGAATAGCATAAGAAGCATATGTTTCTGAAATCCATTGTTTAGCATCAGTGATTTTTCGATGTATTTTTTGGTTTAAATTTTCCTTTATATGTCGACGTTTACGACTTAAGATTTTTCTTCTCATATCATTCGATTCACGATCCCCATTCAATATGTCACCATCATGAAAATTTATATATCGTGTTTCATTGAAATTATTAACATATACCCATGGAAATTTTGTACTAAACAACTGATTGTCATTTATAATCGTATCCATTAGCATTCTTTCATCTTTATCATCTAAGTCCAGACTTCTTTTACGTCGTCCAAAATAAGAATCATCATCATCATCAAAATATTTTCCAAACATATCAGATCTTCGTTCATCATTGCAATTTTTTCCAGCAACAAATACTCTTAATGGAAGACTATAATAGTCAATACTTCGTAAACGACTTGTAGTTGAATCCACATAAAATGTAAATAAATTTGGATAGTAAATACCATCACATTTTAAATGCTTCTTTAAACGTATCTGACCATCTTTAGTATTTACTTCAACTAAATGATGTACAAAACTGGCAGATTTATGAGCATTAATTTTATAATGTCTTTCCGANAGTCAATACTTCGTAAGCGACTTGTAGTTGAATCCACATAAAATGTAAATAAATTTGGATAGTAAATACCATCACATTTTAAATGCTTCTTTAAACGTATCTGACCATCTTTAGTATTTACTTCAACTAAATGATGTACAAAACTGGCAGATTTATGAGCATTAATTTTATAATGTCTTTCCGATCCAAGTTTATATACGGAAGCATTGAATATCACTGAACCTGGTTCTGTTGATTCATTTACTATAATAAGGTACGATATTGATTGCACTATTAATAAATTTATTGTATATATGAAAACAATTGTCAACAGCACACCCCTTGAAGTTATGCTGCCAGACATTTTGTTATATTTGATACAAAATGAGATCAGTAGGCTGTTTTTTCTATTAATATTGATGATAATTTTTCCATCTGTAATGATAAGAATATGTACAAAAAATTATATTAGTTAAAATTTTTAGTTAAAATTCAACAATATAAAAAAATATTTAAGTTAATGTTAAAAATTGTGATTGTATACCTCAAGACAGTCATTTGGGTCCTTTGTTTTTTCTTAAAGTTTTTTTTTCAGGGTTCTACTCAAAAACCAAAATAAGTGATTGATTTTAATTTTTTTAAGAGATTAAAATTGAATATAGGAAAATAGAAAAACTATTGGTGCTTAAATATCAACTTTTAACTAAAAGGAGATAAGGACCTTTTGTTTTGTAATTTCTTCTTTTTCTTTTGTAAGTTGGAATTAATGGTTTTTAGTAATCCTTAAACTCTATAACCATTTTAGGTCTTTGTAAGTTAAACACTTTCTACATTTTAAAACAATAATCCATGTTTTTTGTAATCCTTAAAGTCTACGCTAAAGAACTTTCTACATTTTAAAATGATAATTGAAGGTTTGTTTTCAGATAAGTTATCTGAGACTATCTTTGTTATTGAATTTTTCCAAAGAAAATTTATATTAAGTTTTCAGATCCAAAAGAAGTAGAAAGTAAAACAAAATAAACCAATTCTTATCAGAATTTTATCACCTTCTCTCTATGCAATCATACTTTCAATTTTATTTTAACTTTAAAAAAATGTACTTTTCTTCAAAAAAAAGTACTTTAAAGCTGTAGGAAACTTGAAAACGATATCTTAGAAGGTTTTTTTTTTTGATCCTAAGATATATTCAATTCTAAGTTGGGTGTAAGGTGGTACATCCCTCTGTACATTTTTCTTTCAGAAACTTACAGAAGGAATTTGTAGAAAATAAAATTTAATAGTTGAACGTGGCTAAGAACTTATTTTTTCTTTACTTTTTTCATAAAGTAGTATTTCCTATGAAGATAGAAAATCATTGATCACAGTAAAATTTCATTATCGTAATAGAAAATATCATACGACAAGCAAAACAAATTATGTTGGTAGTAAAAATTAATAACTGAAGACTAGAAGAACCATACCTTCAAATTCCAACATTAACTAATTCCATTGGTTATGAAAAATATTTTTCGCATATTTAAAGATTTTATTATGTGCAAAAATATGTCTAGCATCCTGGTTACATGATGCTGGTTGTGTTACCTGAGAGCATCTTTATAGGTGTTCAGTCTCACGTAACATAAGAGCAATTATGTTTGGTTCAGTGAACCATTAAGACAAAGAATTAAGAGGTGCATATAGTATATAAAAAAAAAAAAACAACACACTTGAACAGGCAGTTTTTGTCTAACCTTTCCTCTGGTTAGTAACACTTTTCTGATGTCACAACATTCGAAGCACATATGTGATAATATCATACCTGAAATTCGAAAGGGTAGACCTCAAAAGCCGCAGATATTACAAAAAGCCATAGAATGTGATTAAATTTCATACGCATCACTCCCTTTATTATGCTCTACACCATCAAGCAAGGATACACCCTTAAGCAATTAATTAATAAGTGAAATATAAAATTTTAACTTAAAATTTCATCAAAAGTTGCACTTTTATCTATGAACAGGTGCCTTAATTAAAAATACAAAATAAAATAAAAAGACAAAATACAAAAACACCTAATTATATGCAGAGAACTTTTTTTCAAGTACAAAGATCCATTCTAGAAAAAAATTTGATATAATTAAAAGACTAGTCTTTCCAATTTAATTATATGCCGCTCAAAATTTAGATAACTTTCAAGTATCATAACTTCACATATGCTGAAAATTCTTCATGTGAAAGACCAGGTGATTTACAATTCAATTAAAGTCTTTTAAAGCATTTGTGGCTTACACCGGTCAAAAGTCTTCTAAAAACGTAAAGTTTCCCAAAACAAAATGTCATTAGATCTCAACTCATTTAGTTTTATGGGAACAAATGAAATTAACCCAGACATTGAGGTTTATGCTGACCAATAAAAATGAAAACTTTACCATTAAACCTGGAGATGGTTTTATAGTAGTACAAAAGGTTATTGAAACTCATTGCACATTAGACTATGAGATATCTACCAGGTATTAATTGCAAGCAAGTATAGTTGAAATTTTTTTATAATCCTACTATATAGGCTGCTTTTCTAGTTTCGGGATCATTGACTTTTATAATTCAATCATTTAATCTTGCTTGGTTTTTTTCTTGTAAATCAAATTGAAATGTGGCCAATTATACCAAAAATTGATTGCATAGAACTAAAAAATAATTGAATGGATCCTTCTAAAAATCAATTTAGCTTAAAACAGGAAAATATCGTAGATGCTTTTAGCCCATTTTGAACAAAAAAAAAAAAAATACCAGAACGAGAACGAGAAATCATATCATGACTGGCTATGTTAAGAATAGATGGAATTGTAATTTTAACATACAAAATTTATCGAACATTCAAGTACTATATGAGACCATTGCTTCAGCTTTAATTTTCTCGTTTCACATAAATCACTTTTCGCAGACTAATTTTTTTTTTGTGTTTGAAAAAAATAGGAGCGATCAAAGGATAAAATTTAAAAGATAGACTGGAAAAGGTAACAAAAAATTCAACTAATTTTATTGGGGCTATTTTGGACGTGTTATATATCCACTTTTAATTTCAACCCATAGCATATAATAAAATGACTTCTTTTTTTAAAGGTGATACAGTAGAGGACACTTTTAAAATTCTCTGACTAGTAGAATATTGAGATTTAATACAATATTCAAAGTATTTAGGTACGATAATTTTTATTATAAGTTTCCTTCANGATTTAAAGGATAGACTGGAAAAGGTAACAAAAAATTCAACTAATTTTATTGTGACTATTTTGGACGTATTATATATCCACTTTTAATTTCAACCCATAGCGTATAATAAAATGACTTCTTTTTTTAAAGGTGATACAGTAGAGGACACTTTTAAAATTCTCTGACTAGTAGAATATTGAGATTTATTACAATATTCAAAGTATTTAGGTACGATAATTTTTATTATAAGTTTCCTTCATCATCAAGAAACTAAAATTAAAACTGGGACGATGAAAATGCATAATTCTATTTTAGTTGAAGGACGTAACTTTTCAAGTTAAAGGGAAAGAACAGACACATTTACTCGTAATATCTAAAGATGAAAGTTTTTTAATATTATCATCTTCGTCGACGTGAATATTGTAGGATTCATTTTCATTGTGATAAAAAATTACATGAATGCTATGGCATTCATATTTTTAATTGTGATGAAAAATAATATGAATGCTATAGCACTCAAATTTCAAGTTCTATTGTCTTTCATGTAGGTCTTGTTATTATTATGCATTTCAAAGTAATGACAGATGCTATAGCATTCATTATATAAAGCGATTGAGATATAATATTATGACTACTCTTAAAAAATATGTTTATATTTTCTTTTTATCATTAAACCGCGGCTTTCGTCTGTTCCAACGATACAAAGTACAATAAATGTTCAGAATTCTGAATAGAAATAGGAAAGTAAGAACGTAATTCCAAACTGAACAAGGTGTATTGACTCTGTTCCTATTTGGAGAGAATGAAGAATACGAGACCATAATCACCATGGAGCTCCTACTAGGGAACCAACCTCTATTTGTCAAATGAAATAGTAAAATCTACTGCCAGATTTCTCTATTGTCCGGCTCTTGACACTCATTGTACAAGATTCAGATCTCTGGGTAAGACCTCGCAGCCATTTGGCCACTTCCGGTTGAGCTCAATACCGCTCGAGACCGAAGACTTGGAAAAAGAAGAAAATACGATAGAACCTGTAAAGAAAAGAAGATAGAAAAGCAAAGAAGGAAGAAAGGTAGGAGAAACAAAACTATTATCTGCACCTATATTTTATCCTAACATCTGTAAACGCCTAATGCTTATTTTCATACATGATATTTAGCTCCTTCAGATTCNTTCCGGCTCTTCAGACTCATTGTACAAGATTCAGATCTCTAGGTAAGACCTCGCAGCTATTTGGCC